>VDFB02347262.1:191748-256575 GCA_007258455.2 Sequoia sempervirens
CAACCATGTAACCATGTACTTGAGAGTAACCAAGCCTCAGGGGGAAATGCACCTGGAATATTATGAGATATATGCGGTAGGGCTCGACATGAAGGTGGCCCAACCGTAGGATAAGGTTGGAATCATGGAGGAAACACAATGGGTGGTCACCTCTAACTTCCTTAAAATTGGCTGCCAACTAAAGAAGAAAGATGAGAAACTTAAAGTGGTAAGGGAGAGGGTTAGTTTTTTGGAGAAAAAAATACATCCCTGGAGGTGGATGTTACACGTATGACAGAGAGGGTGCTGGCAGCAGAGGATGAGAGGAACAAACTTCAGGGTGAACTTGTGAAGATTCGGACTTTGGGCCCTGCCATGGTAAAAGAGCTACAATCTAAGAATCAAGAGACGGAATAGAATTTGTGACTGAAGAATGAAGAACTGGAGCAACTTCGCCTTGAGTATAGTCAAGGAGTGGCACAAAGGAATGAAGCTTTGGAGCACCAACAGGCTCAATATGAGCAGAAAATACAAGAAAAAGAGGCTGAATTTAAGGGCCTAAAAGCTCAAATAGAAGAACTTCAAGAGACAAAGTCTTCTTTGGACATGCACTTGGAAAATCACTCCCGAGCCAAGGAGAATTGGAATAAATAAATTAGCAACTCTGTAGAACAGCTAGCGTCTAAGAAAAAGAAAAGGGTAGAATTGGCTAAGGCCATTATTTCAAAAGATGTAGAGATTGCTTCTCTTAAAAGCTTTCTCCTATCTACCCCTACATAGCCAGACATCATTTTGTTGGTTAGGCATTTGTACATCTCTCACTAGGAAAAAATTAAAGCCTTTTTCCTAACACTGCAACCTACCCTCTAGTTCATCACCAAGGCATCGAGGCTAAACCAGAAGGCTCATGATACGATTGAGCAATTCCCACGGTTCATCTTGGAGAAGGTTCAAGAAGAAAAAGATCTTCTCATCGAGCTATACTCGGTCTCTGATGAAAACCTCGCCAGAGAGGGTATTGAAGATTGGGATGCTACCACTCAAATGGAAAATAAGTTCATCCATTGTCACTCCTTCTAGCGCACTAAAGCAATCGCGGCTATTCTAAACAAGACACTAGACAACATATGAGGGAGTTTCTTTGAGTTAAACAGGATGGGTTTTCCATCCCTGTTCCTTGAAGATGGCTCTATTACCACAGTCAAGTAGATTGTGGAAAAAATAGAAGAGAAGGAAAATGATCCAGAGGCTTTCAAGGATTTCATTCATCCTCCCACGATGACCAACATTGAGGGAGTGATTCATCCTCTTGCATAGCTACTATTTCATTGTGAAACAGGGGTCAATTTACCTAATGCACTGCGTCACAAAGAAACTATTCATCTAAGTGGAGCGCAAGAGAATTTGTGCAACATGGTGAAGCCATCTAAGGATGAATGGTTGCCTTTGTAGGTGGCTCTTTCTAATCTCTAACTCCATTATCTAATGAAATGGCACTTTGGCCTGTAAACCAGAGAAATTTTGGGTTCTTCATTCCTTAGTCGAAACGCCCCTGATAGTCGCCAAAAGTTGTTAATAAATATTTAACTAGCTCCCTTTGGGTATATTTTCCTCTATGCATCGGCCCATACATCGCAAGTAGTCAACTCGGCCTTTTATCTAGGTTTTGCTTTCCCGCTCCACATGTCTACTCCTCGCAACCTCGAGTCTTTGCATTCCTTTCACATCCCAAGAAACTCTGCTATGCTTCCACGTGTCATGGTAGTAGAATACTTTTGATCATGCTTTCTTGTTGCCTCATCAGGCTCCGCTCGGGTGCCATGAAGCCCTCATTCCCAAAAGTTTTTGGCAGGCCCCACAGTTTCTATCTACGGTGTACTCTTGCTACGTGTCTTCTATTCACAAATCTTTCAGCATAGAGATGAAGTAACAATTGCGGGCAGCGAAATGCTGCCACACGTCTCTTTTGCGCCCAGCTGGTGATCATTCCCTCCATTATTGATAAAGTGCTCCACCCATTTGACACATGTAGCATTAACGTAAATCCTCAACGAAAAAAGAGAGAGGTTCATACGGGCAACGAAAGGCTGCCACATGCCTAGCCAGCGGATCTCATATTCGGGCGATAAACTAGACGAGCCTAATGATGCTATTAGCCACTATGTATCATAATCATTGCATAGGATGGTGACACTTGTCTTATTAGGCCTTTTCGGGACCACCGCCATCATTTTCAAAGGATGCAATTGTGCCTGAAGTGACTGGATGCTTGGTTCGAGATTGATTTCGTTGCAACGGCTTTGGGAACATTCTGATACTTTTATCATTGCTAGGGGATTGTAAAATATTTTATGTTGATGCTCTCCAAAGCGGTGGGAGTTTTTCCTACTATATATGCTTTTCTCTGTTGTGAGAAAAGGGTCCAGAATTTGGAAGAAACACTAGTTTTCGGTTAAAGAAACCAAGCCTTTATTGTTGTTTTATTTTATTGCAAAAAACTCTCAGACTGGGCCAATTGTTTGGCCTTTCTATTTTTTTATTCTATTTGATCAAACTATAAACTGTGTTTTTTTATTGTCTGGACATTTCATTTGAGAACTTATACATGTGTTTAATGCAAGTTTGTTGACCTAGACCATGTCTAATGACTCATCCTGGCAGTAGGAATGTATGCAATATTATTTTATGTCAATGAATGGATTTTCTATGTTGTAATCTTCAATTTCTAATGTTCTGGAACACTACAAGCACCATTTAGGCCCTTAGATCTATGATTTATCGTGCCTATCATTAAGTCTTGGCACATCGCCTTAGGTTAGACTTTATTTTCTTATATCTGTTTCATTTTCCCTTTCCAAACCCCCATTATAGAAGAAGTCGGCTTCTCTAAAAACCTGGAGGTCACTCAGTTTAGCACAAAATGTCCCCCATAAATTGAATTTCCCATAAGAAATTGTTACCTCATCAAATTTTGGCGTCAATAGGGGGCACACAAAAGGAGGCGAAGGCAAAAGAGGCCCAACAAAGTGAAAAGAGAGGGTCCCCATTCTGAACAGGGCATGTGTACTATATGCACAATAAAAATATATACACGTAACATTCATGAACATACATAAGTAGGTTCATGTAACATAATATTTTTTAGTCTATGCATCTTTTCATCATAATCATCACTAATTACTCATTATCATCCTAATACAACATAGATTCTACCATCAATATAACCAATAATGCTCTTATATCATATTTTTCATGTCATCATCTATAAATACATCTTATATCTTTTTTAACCATCATAATCATCAATGCAACTAATAATGTCATATAATTTTATCAATGTCCTCATGTACAAATACATCGATGCATATTGCTATCAAGCTATCATAGATAAACAACTATTATGTGCCTTGATATGCTTGCTCTGTAATGCACATCTCAAATCATTACTACTCTCACAAACACCTACATTGCAATATTACAAATATTGTTAAAAAAACAAAATAAACACTGTCTAAAAGTAATTGAACAATGAAAGCAACATGAACTCCAATGTTGGATGCATTGACATTGAACCTCACATCCTACTCAAAGCTTGTGTTTAGAAATTCTTGAATATAAATATTAGAAAATTATGGATTATAAACATGAAAAAAAAAGTAAACTAGTCATTCTTTGAAATCAAATGTAGGTATGCCATTCTTTCTCATAGTCTTCAAATGTAGGTATGTCATTCTTTCTAATCATGTGCATTCACAACAAAGTTTTAAAAATAACTAAACCTGTAGTATACATGTACCCATCATATTTTTTCATTGGTTGTGTTAGCTTCTTCTTTCCCTATACACATCATCCCAACCAATAGTCTAATCCCTCTTCATTCCCTCACAATGCAATAACTTCATAGGCATGCCCTAGTTGTACAAGATTTAAAAGATGGTCATAGTAAAGTGAACTTTCCATTTCATCTTCTAAAGAGGATAGTGTTGAAAATAAAGGGGTTAGATAATGTGGAATCCATGTATCTACCCACTCACTTGACTCACATTGATCCCTATCACACTAAATAAAATTTTGAAAAAAACAAGCCAACTCTTATGTCCATATGGTCCATGCACCTACATCTGAGCTTCAAAATGAATGCATCTTTGAAGTTTCTTTGATTGTCTTTCCAATTTATCTCCCATTGTACCCTTTCAACCAATTAAAATAACCTGCACACTTGTGAATCAAGTGTTCCTCCTCGTGACAACACATAACTACACCAATCAACAATAGAACATGCATTACTAAATGTTGCAGCACCTCTAATCTTCATTTTTCCTTAACCATAGCTCTCTTCACACATGCACCTACACCATCATGATCGCCTTTTCATGCCCAACTTAAAAAAAATCCAAATATGTGGTACACCCCTCTATATATGCATCCTTCTCAACCAATAAAACATATGAGCATTCTTGAATTTCCTTGTGCAAATATCTAACCAAATGAGATGTCAACCCATTGCAATACCTTTTTCCTACAAAAACAAAAAAAAATCGAAACAATGTTATAAAAAATAAGACGAATGTGATCTATCATCACTCATATAAAAATGGTACTCCCTGATTATCTTCCTGTCCTCTTTTGTACTATCAAGGGTAGGTTTATATGTTATGCAGACAAAATATAGCAATTTGAATAGAATTGTAATATTATGATTGTACCTCATTTTTTGGTTGCAATGTGTATGTTTTAGAAAAATCAACTACGAATATAATAGTTCCAATTAGGAAAGAATCCTTACACATCCTGAAATATTGATCCAACCACTGGGACCTATGGCTATGCCTTGCATGCTTGTAGAAAATATTTTTCTTAAAATCATAAATAAAATCAATAATACTTACCTCTTGTAACCAACTCACATCTAGAACCTTCGCCTCCACTCTTCAAATTGTATTTGACTATCTCAAAAAAAAAAATCTCAGTGATCTTGTTAGGAAAATCATGTTTGCTACCCTCATCAAAACATTTTACAAACTTCAATAAACCACCACATTGCAAACAAGTTTCATTTAAACAATAATTTCTATAAAAAAACAACCATCACCTCTAGCACAAAATAATGAATCTAACAAGTTCCTAGATGACTTTGGAAGTTGTATTGCATGACACTCCTGCAACATTTCATTAGTATGTATAGTAGAATGAATATTGCTTAATAGTTCATCATACATTGAAACTCAATCTGGTATTTACAACATGTATTACAAATATTAATAGGTACATAATAAAATGGCTTACAAGATTCAAAATCCATTTGTGATATTTGCAAATTTGGATGTGCCTCACAAAGTTGTTTGTAGAATATTGTTTGGCTACATTCCAAGAAATATTTAGGATGCGGTGTGCGATCTCAATTACCAATTCTTAACTTTAAAAAATCCTTTACATTCAATGATACTCTAGATTGAGAGTGCCAAAATTGTTCAATTTCATTCTTTATTTTATTGGTTAGCTTCTTATCAACACATGGAAGCCTCCCACTAAAATCCCATGTATCATTTTGAAGAGGAGTATTGATTCTTCCTCTTCTTGAGAGTGCTCTAAACAATGTTTTATGATTTAGATTTAAATAAATACAAGTTTACCTCATTAAATGATCCTTTCTCATATGATGGCTTGCTATTGAGGTTGCGATCACTCTACAAGTAGCTCTTTTATCATTTTCCTTACTAGTCTATCCAATAGAAGTTAGAGCATTAAAAATAATTTATACAATAATACTATTTTTTTCCAAATTTTTGGTGAAATGAATCTTCAATTTATTTAATAAGGGTCTCATTTTGTAAGACTTTAGGAAATGCACAAAAATTTGACATTATTTATTTAATGTCTTGTTGGAAAATTATTGATTGAACATTTGGGTAGCCCACAACTGAACCATTCGTGATGACCTTTTTCCATCAAGATTATCTATTATGTTCTCATCTATTTCAAGTAACCATTTTAGAGTTCTTGAATGATGAGAATTTTAATTGGATTCATTACAAATAGATGGATTTATGATTTCATTTTCTTCTTCACAAATATCCTCTCTTCTTTCAAAATTAGGAGATACATTGATATTCATTGTTTCATTTTCACCTATTTCATGCTCAACATTAATATTTTTATTTTCATACTCAAAATTTATAAATTCATGTTGAAAATTTTCTTTCTCAATTCCATGTTCATGAATTTCAATTTCAATTGAGTGTTCAACATTTTGAATTTCATTTTCATGCTCAACATTTACAATTTCATGTTCAACATTTTGCACCTCATTTTTCAAGTTGTAAAGTTTCAGTTTCAATTTCTTCAATATTTTCAAATTCAATTTCATGGTCACTTTGAATTTCACTTAAAGGTAAAGAGGAGCCTTCTCCTTCAATATAATTTGGCATACCTCTTCTTTCCAATCTCTTTCTTTCTCTATCTTTCTCTATCTTGTGTCAATTATCTCTGCCTAACAATTCCTCTTCCTTTTCAATTTATGACAACTATTGCTTCCCATTATCCCAACCCAAAGAAGTACCAAATAATTGAAAGAATATTTTTTTTGTGAAAAGGAGTGCTCCAAAAGAGAATTTTTGTTTGTAATGAGCAAAGAAAGTGAGGACTCTTGGAATAGAAAAAATTGACTTTTATCCTTTTTCTCCACTCAAACAAAATGGATATTCATTTTCTTAAGAAAAATAGCTATCCATTGTGTTTATATTCATTGACACAAGGGTTCACACAAGGTGTGGGAAAGATGGTGTGCAAAATAGATCTCCATTTTTCTTTCAAAAATGGATATCCATTTTTTGAATCTTGTTGTATTAATATAAATAAATATAACATAATTTATTCATATAATATATTAATATTATATTTACTATAATATTATATAAATTAATATTATAATTATAATAAATATTAATATATATTATATATAATATTATATATTTGGGCATCGGCCTGTGGTGCATTAGATGAGTGGTGGTGTTGTTGTTGTCCCCACTAGGGTTTAAGTCTCTTGACTTGACCATAGCTCGTGATATCGACCAGCGTTGAATACATCCCTGATGAAGAGGAAGGAGCTAAGCTCATGAAAAGGACCAGCATTGAATACACCCCTATTGAAGAGGTTGGAGCTTTCCATTATACCAAGCATTAATGTTTGTCACTGGCTTGGTGTGCTCGCGAGCTTTGTGCCCCTGTTGGGCTATCGTGCTCACAAGGGTGGTGGTTTTTGTACATCCTCCCCAAGATGAGGTCCCCATTGTGGCCTCACTAGTTCATAGCTCCATTCAAAAGCGACTAAGCTTCAACTAATAATTACGAACGAAAATATATATATATACAATATTATATACTAATACACATAATATTAATATATTATATATAATATTTATATTAAGATATTATATATAATATTTATATTAAGATATTATATATAATATTTATATTAAGATATTATATATAATATTTATATTAATATATTATATATATATTTATATTAATATATTATATAATATTATAATATTTATATAATATTACATATGATATATTAATATATTAATTTTAATATATAAAGAAAAAAATACATAAACAAAATAGGTACCCATGTTGTCAATAACATATATCTATTATGTACACAACGGATATCTGGCGGAGCTCAAAAAAGACCAAGCATGTCTCCAGAAATATAGAGAAGTTGTTTTGCACAAAATGGATATTCATTTTTCAATAAAATAGATATCTATTATATGAAACTAAAAAAAAATCTATATTATATATTGTGTATTATATGATATTGTATATATTACATATTATTATTTTTTAATATTTATTATATATTATATATTAATGTATTTTAAAATATTATATATTGTATTATTATTTAAAAATCTAGACAAAGAAATGGAGATAGGGAGAGAGAGGTAGAAAAATTTAGGGAGGAAGGGAGGGGTAGGTGGAGAGAGGTGGGGTAGGAGAGGTATGGTGGGAGGAATAGAGGGAGGGAGAGAAAGAGGGAAGGAGGGAGATAGGGATTGGTAGGGTGAGAGAGAGAGAGAGGAGATAGGGATTGGTAGGGTGGTAGGAATAGGGAGAGAGAAAGGAGATAGGGATTGGTAGGGTGGGAGGGAGGAAGAGAGAGAGAGAGAGAGGAGATATGGATTGGTAGGGTGGGAGGGATATGTGGAGGGAGAGAAAGAGGGAATGAGGGAGAGAAAGAGGGTAGGAGAGGTATGTATAGAGAGAGATAGGGAGAGGAGGGGTAGGTGGAGGGAGAGAAAGAGGGAAGGAGGGAGATAGGGAGTGTTATGGTGGGAGGAACAAAGAGATATCTTAGGAGATATGGATTGATAAGGTGGGAGGGAGAGAGAGAGATAAAGAGATAGGGATTAGTAGGGTGGGAGGGAGAGAGAGGAGATAGGGATATATGGATCGGTAAGGTGGGAGGGGGAGAGAGAGGAGATAGCTATTGGTAGGGCGGGAGGGAGGGAAAGAAAGAGGGTAGAAAGAAGAGAAAGAGGATAGGATAGGTATGTATAGATAGAGCTATGGAGAGAGGAAGTGGTATGTGGAGATAGGTTAATTGTGTGTGTGAGAGAGGGGAGAGGGAGGGATAGGTGGAGGGAGAGAAAAAGGGAAGGGGGAGATAAGGAGTAGTAGGGTGGGAGAATAGAGATAGAGAGAGAGATAAGGAGATAAGGATTGGTAGGGTGGGAGGGAGAGAGAGATAAGGAGATAAGGATTGGTAGGATGGGAGGGAGAGAGAGAGAAAGAGATAGGGATATGTGGATCCATAAGGTAGGAGGTAGAGGGGGAGAGAGAGGGGGGTATTGGTAGGGTGGGAGGGAGAGAGGAAGGGATAGGTGGAGGGAGAGAAAGAGGGTAGGATAGGTATGTATAGATAGAGATAGGGAGAGAGGTCAATTGTGTGTGTGTGAGGGAGTGAGGGAGGGATAGTTGGAGGGAGAGAAAAAGGGATGGGGGAGATAGGAAGTAGTAGGGTGGGAGGAATAGAGAGAGAGAGAAGGAGATAGGGATTGGTAAGGTGGGAGGGAGAGAGATAAGGATATAGGGATTGGTAGGGTGGGAGGGAGAGAGAGAGAGAGAGAGAAGGAAATATGGATATATGGATTGGTAAGGTGGGAGGGAGAGAGAGGGAGATAAGGAAATATCGATTGGTAGGGTGGGAGGGAGAGAGAGGGATACATGGAGGAGAGAAAGAGGGAAATAGGAAAAGAAATAGGGTAGGAGAGGTATGTATAGATAGATATAGGGAGAGGAGGGGTCGGTGGAGAGAGAGAATGAGATAGGGATTGGTAGGGTGGGAGAGAGAGAGAGAGAGAGAGGAGGGATAGGTGGAGCAAGAGAATGATATAGGTACCCCCCTCTTTCTCTATCTCCTTCTCTCTCCCTCCCTCTCACCCTACCAATCCCTATCTCCTTCTCTCTCTCCCTCTCCCACCTTACCAATCCATATCTCCCTCCTTCCCTCTTTCTCTCCCTCCCTCTATCCCTCCCACCCTACCAAACCCTATCTCCCTATCTCCCTCCTTCCATATTTATCTCCCTCCACCTATCCCCCTCTATCTCCCTCCCACCCTACCAATCCCTATCTCCTCTCTCTCTCCCTCCACCCTTCCAACACCTATCTTCTTCTCTCTCTCCCTCCCACCTTACCAATCCCTATCTCCTTATCTCTCTATATTCCTCTCACCCTACCACTCCCTATCTCCCTTCTTCCATCTTTTTCTCCCCCCACCTCTCTCTCTCTAAGGATTTAGAAATGGAAGGAGATAGGGATTGGTAGAGTGGGAGGAATAGAGAGAGAGAGGAGGTATCGATCAATAGGGTGGGAGGGAGAGAGAGAGAGAGAGAGAGTGAGATAGGTGGATGGAGAGAAATATGAAAGGAGGGAGATAGGGAGTGGTAGGGTTTGAGGCATAGAGGGATGGAGAGAAAGAGTGAAGGATGGAGATAGAGAGAGGTAGGATAGGAGGGATAGGTATAGAGAGAGTTAGGGAGGAAGGGATAGGTATGTGAAGAGAAGTAGGGTAGGAGAGATATGTATAGAGAGAGATAGGGAGAGAGGGAGGAGTACATGGAGAGAGGTTGTGTGTGTGTCAGGGAGAGAGGGAGGGATAGGTGGAGGGAGAGAAAGATGGAAGGAGGTAGATAGGAATTGATAATGTGGGAGGGAGAGGGAGGGAGGGAGGGAGATAGATATTGGTAGGGTGAGAGGAAGAAAGGGAGGGACAAAAAAAGGGAAGGATGGAGATAGAGAGAGGTAGGATATGAGGGATAGGTATTCCAATCTCTATCTCCTCGCTATTCCTCCCACCCTACCACTCCCTATCTCCCTCTTTCCCTCTCTTACCCTCCCACCTTACCAATCTCTATCTCCTCTCTCTCCCTCCCACCCTACCAATCCCTATCTCCTTCTCTTTCTCTCCCTTCCATCCTACCAATCCATATCTCCTCTCTCTATATTCCTCCCTCCCCACCAATCCCTATCTCCTTCTCTCTCTCTCCCTCCCACCTTACCAATCTATATTTCCTTTCTTCCCTCTCTCTCCCTCCCACCTTATCAATCCATATCTCCCTATCTCCTTCTATCTCTCTCTAATCCACCCTACTAATCCCTATCCCATTCTCTCTCTCTATTCCTCCCAATCTACCAATCCCTATCTCCTCTCTCTCCCTCCCACCCTACCAATCTCTATCTTCTCTCTCTATTACTACCACTACCACTCCCTATCTCCCTATTTCCTTCTCTCACCCTCCCACCTTAACAATCCCTATCTCCTCTCTTTGTATCTCCCTCCCTACCAATCCCTATCTCCTCTCTCTCCCTCCCACCCTACTAATCCCTATATCATTCTCTCTCTCCCTCTCACCCTACAAATCCCTATCTCCTCTCTCTATTCCACCCACCCTACCAATCCCTAGCTCCTCTCTCTCTCTCCCTCCCACCTTACCAATCCATATCTCCGTCCTCCCCTCTTTCTCTCCCTCCTATCCCTACCACCCTACTACTACCTATCTCCCTCATTCCCTCTTTCTCTCCTTCCACCTATCCCTCTCTTTCCCTCCCGCCCTAGCAATCCCTATCTCCTTCTCTCTCTCTATCCCTCCTACCCTACCACTCCCTATCTCCCTCCTTCCCTCTCTCAGTCTCCCACCTATTGATCCATATCTCCTTCCCTCTTTCTCTCCCTCCCACCCTACTAATCCCTATCTCCTTTTCTATCTCCCTCCCACCCTACCAATCCCTATCTCCTTCTCTCTCTCCCTCCCACCTTACCAATCCATATCTACCTCCTTCCCTTTTTATCTCCCTCCCTCTATCTCTCCCACCCTACCACTCCCTATCTCCATCCTTCCCTATTTCCCTCCCTCCACCTATCCCTTGTAAGGAATCATAGGTAGCATAACAACTTCCTACACTAATATTGAGAGGAGAATAATGAAAAAATTTACTAATCTTTTCAGTTACAAAAACATAAACATAAATAAACATAAATATCATGCATGTGCATACCACAAGAGAGTGGTTTATGTGGGGAAAACCCTATCAGGAGAAAAATCCCAGACTCCAAAAATTTTCCAATATATTATTTAAAATTGCAAATATATCAATATACTTGCAAAGCAAGATTCTCACAAGAGTACCACCAACTAGAGATCCAAAGGAAACACAAATGCTATCAAACTCTCATAATACATCATAACACACAACCGTAATACAATTCCCTCATTAAATATGGTTTCCTTTTAGGGAAAGTCAAGCCAACAAAATATCAACTGTCAAATCTAAGACCTAATGATGAATGGTCTAGATTTACAATAATAAAATATACCTAAAATGTGACTTTTGGGGGTGTTGCCCCTGAACCCCTATCAAGGGGGGGTCCCCCTAGACCCTTGCAAGGGGGTACCCCCTACACTCCCCACACTAATGTATCAATAGTACCTTATGTATTTACAAGGTTCAGACACATTTTCCCAAAAAATCTCCCACTTGTCGAACACCTTGCAAAAGCAACAAGATGGTGTATAAACATCATCTCTTAATTTCTAGGGGTTGAGAGACCTATAGTTTTTGAACACCATCTGAACTTCTCTATGCTCACGGGCTTAGTTAAAGAATGAGCAAAATTCATCAAAGTTTGTACCTTAATCAACTTCACCCTACCATCTTCAACCATATCTCTAACAAAATGATATTGTACATCAATGTGCTTGGTCTTGCCATGAATTGTTGGGTTCTTGGCTAGACATATCACACTTTAACTTTCCCAACACCTTGTTTTATTCCAATTTCTGAACACAGTCTCTTAAGCCAAATGGCTTCTTTACAAGCATGAGTAGCCACCATATACTCAGCTTCAATAGTGGACAAAGCAACCATAGCCTATTGCTTACTCATCCATCTAATTGCACCACCAAATAAAGTAAACACATAAGCACTAGTGGATCATTTATTATCAACGTCACTTGCCCAGTCTAAATCCACATAACCATGAATATCAATGGAAATGTCATCTTCAGTCATATTACTATGATAACATAAGAAATAATTTGAGGTACCTTGTAAATATCTAAAGACTCTTTTAACTACATCCTAATGAACTCTACCAAGATTAGACATATATTTGGAAAGAACTCCCACTACTTGGGAAATGTCTAGTCTAGTACAAACCATAGCATACATCAAACTTCTAACTACACTCAAGTAAGGAACTTTTCTCATGTATTCCATCTCTAATGAGTATGTTGGACAATTTGAAACACATAACTTTGTTCAAACTAAAATAGGAGCACACAATGGTCTATAATCCTACATATCAAACCTCTATAAAATTGAATTGGCATACTTACTTTGGCCAAGCCATACATTTTTTTTCCTCTATCTCTTTTAATTTCCATCCCAATAATGTGTTTAGTTGCACTAATATCTTTCATTTCAAATTTAGCAGGAAGTTGAGATTTCAGTTTTGAAATCATACCTTTCTCTCTACCAATAAATAACATGTCATCAACATATAATGCAATAAATGGGAAATGATCACCATCAGTTTTATAATAAACACAATTATTTGATTTAGAATGCTCAAATCCCAAACTCAACACATATGTATCAAATTTCGGGTACCACATCCTAGGACTCTGTTTTAAGCCATACAAATATTTTTTGCAATTTACAGACCAATTTACTTTTACCTTTCACCATGTACTAATCTGGATGTGTCATATAAATATCCTCCTCCAAGTCACCATGAAGGAAATCATTTTTCACATCCATTATCTCAATCTCTAAATCATAAGTAGCAGCAATAGAAAACGAAAATATAATGGATTTCATTTTTGCAACAGAGGAAAATATCTCACCATAATCAACACCCTCAACTTGAGAGTAACCTTTTGCAACCAAACTTGCTTTCTACTTCTCAATACCTCCATCTGAACCAATTTTTTTTTAACACCCATTTGCAAGCAATAGGTTTTCATCATTTAGGAAATGGTACAAAACCCCATGTATCATTCTTTTTCAAATCTATCATTTCTTCATCCATAGCAATCTTCTAGGATTCTACATCATTCATACCTAATGCCTCTTCTACCAGCCTGGTTTCATCCATGTTAGTATTCAAAGAAGAAATACATCTCCAATCATCCAGTGAATACCTTTCAAGTGGTCGTTTATGCCTTGTATACCTATGAACAAGTTGAGTTGGAGGTTCTTCCTCCTCTTCCAAAGATTCTGAGCTGGATAGCTCTCCTCAACTTCTTGTCTATCCATGGGCCTTGATTCAACTTTCTCGAGTGTAGAAGGAAATTGAATCGCATCCTCCTATTTTTTTTTTCTAGCTACAATGAAATGGAAGAAGGCTTAGTTTCTCTAAAAATAACACTTCTACTATATATTATATTTTGTGAAACAAGGTCCCAAAGTTTGTATCCTTTCACATCATAATTGTATCTAATGAAATAGATTGCACAACCTTGTTCTCCAACTTTGTTTGCTTCTCCTTTGTCACATGTGCATATATGCCTCACAACCAAAAACTCTACGATGTCTTAATGAAGGCTTGTGACCCGGCCATGCCTCTAAAGGTGTCTAATCAACAAGAGCTAATGTAGGAGACCTATTAATCAGGTAACAAGAAGTGGCAACAACTTCATCCCAAAACCTTTGTTCTAGGCCAGCACCACTTAATATACTCCTAGCCTTCTCCATTAGTGCCATGTTCATTCTTTCTACAACTCCATTCTATTGTGGAGATACAAAGTTGTCTTTTGTCTATGAATACCACAATCTTTACATAATCTGTCAAAATCATTAAAGAAAAATTCACCGCCATTATCAATCCTCAAACATTTTATTTTCTTTCCAATCTAAAACTCAACCATTGCTTTAAATTATTTAAATCAACTCAAAACTTCAAATTTACTCTTTAGAAAATATACCCATGTCCTTATACTATAATCCTCAATAAATGAAACACAATATTTATGGATTTTTGAATTGAAGAAACATCTACAAGACAAAACACATTTGAATGAATAAGATTCAGTACACCACAAGATTTATGAAAACTCAAGTAAAACTAAACACAATTTTTTTTCCATAAATGAAATTCAAGATTACAATCAAATAAACCTCCAGTAAGGTTTTTATTTTTCAAGGTCCTTAGACCCTTTTCTCCAATGTGGCCAAGTCACTAGTGCCATAACATAGTTTTCTCTACAGGTAACTTTGATTCATAGTTTGGGTATCAGGTAACTTTAGATTCATAGAAGTAATATTGCACTCAATAGCTCATGCAAAAAGCTTATACAATGTGTCATATCTGACACCTCTAGAAATCACCATATTACCTCTAACCATCTTACATCTTGCATTAGAAAATACTACTTGCACACCCGCATCTATTAGTTTTCTCATAAATAATAGATTTTGTGCTAATCCAAGGATATGCAACACACCATTAATCTTTTTTATCCTACCATCAGGAAATCTGATTTTAACATTACCATGACCAATAATATTTAAATAAGAATCATCACCCAAGTACACCTTACCTCCATCATATTATTCATATTCAGAAAACCAATCTTTATTAAAGGTCATATGGAAAGATGCACCTGAGTCAATTAACCATGCATCATTACCTACACGAGTTTCCAAAGCTACAAAAAATGCATCACCATCTTCCTTCTCAAACTCAAAATCAAAATCAAATCTCTTCTTCTTCTTCTTTTCTTCTTTGTATTCCTTGCCAGTATGTCCAAGGTTATCACATTTCTAGAAAATAACTTTGGACTTTATAGGAGATTTAGATCTCCCTTTGGACTTGTATTTTTCATGCTTCTCATTCTTTTTGCATTTTTCCTTAGTTCTTCCATGAACATTTAGGGATTTCTTGGTACTGATGGATACCTTCCTTCTCATCTCTTCAAAACGTAAAGAACCCACCAGATCTTCAGTCTTTAATATAATAGAAGTACTCCCAATATCCATAATAAGATAATCCCATGAATTAGGTAAAGAAAAAAGAAAGATCTAGCATTTCTTCTCCTTGTCCATTTTGACTTCAACTGATGCTAATTGAGCCACCAGCATATTGAATTCTTCCAAGTGGTCTATAATTTTTCCATCCTCTTCCATTCTCAAGGAATACAACTTCTTCCTCAAAAAAATCTTGTTCACTAAAGATTTGGCTTGATACATCTCACCAAGCTTCTTCCATAGTTTATGTGTAGAGGTCTCTTCATGGACATTGATTAAAATAGAGTTTTCCAAGCATAATTTGATTAGACCCTTGTACCCTAGCCCAATTTCTAATGAGGTAAGATCATCATTGGAAATATTTTCTAGTAACAATGTTTTCATTGGTGAAGATCATCTCAAAACCTTCTTAAACTTAATGGATTATTTTGAAGTAGAAGATGAAGATGTAGTCATGAAGTTGTTCATGCAATCTTTGACTAGTGAAGCCAAAGATTGGAATAGGACTTTTCTAGATGCAATTATAGGATCATGGGATGAATTCAAGATGGTTTTTAGAGAACATTATGGGGATAAAACTGGCCCAAGTTTTTTCATAAATGAATTTACTAGCATCAGTAAGGCTTACAATGAAACAGTATCAGATTTGAATGCTAGACCTTCACTAGGGTTTTCAATAAGATTCCACCGTACATGAGACCTAATGAATCTATGTGCTTTTTTTTGCATTGCAATGCATATAACCCAAATATGGGTTATGAATTGAGGGATAATAATCCCCAATCATTGAGGGATGATTTTAAAATTTCAAATCACATTGAGAAATAAAAGAGAATAGGTCAAGTTGTTGCAAAACCCAAAAGGATATCAAAATAAATCATACACTTCTAAAGATAAATTAGATAAAGTAATGATTTCTCTTACAGATCTTAGCTACAAGGTGGATAAGAATAAAAATGGTTTACCCCATGATAGGAAAAATTACTGAAAACATGATAGAATGCCAAAGTTATCAGATCATCCCTACAATACTACTTGGAAAAATGGTAAACTTGTGCAACATAACCAACAAAGTGTATCAAATAGGGAAACTCTATACCCTCTCAAGAGGCCAACTGCAAACATGATGAATGATAATGTATAGTGCTTGGTATGCCAGTTACCTCATTCACCCTCACAATGTATGGTAGCACATTCATTTAAAGACCATACAATACCATGTGATGACTGCAATGATGTTCATTATGAAGAGGATCAAGATATAAATATGTTCTCAAAAAAATCACATTTAGAGAACAACGATTATTACTACTCAAAAGAAGAGGGAATAGAGCTTGAAATTGATGATCTAACACATAAAGAATGGATATCATAAAAAAAAAAATTTGATGATGAGGCTGAGGAACATGATCATTTTGTGTATGTTTTTGAATCATTAGGATCTAGTATCAAGTTCAGAAGACCATCAGTTGAAGAAATTAGAGATTTAAGTATTGTTGTTATTGAATAGTTCAAAAGTAACTACAATTTAAAAGACAAAGGAAATAATGTTGGTCAAGGCAAGGTTGGTGTCTTTTCATCAAAGAAGGTGGAAATGAAAAAGAAAGTCAAGAAAATGAAACACCAATTTGGAAAGGTAAAAACATAAACAATAAATAAAAGGGTCATGAATCATCTACTAATCAAATTGTATCTCCACTTATCAAAGCTAAAATCAAAATAAGAAGATGGAGGAAGAAAAGGCCAACATTAAGAATCCTCAAAAAGAAAATCTTCAAAGAAAATAAGGAAAGGTTAGTAATCCAATTTTGTATAATAGCTTAGCTTCTAATATACTTAATTATGCTCTAGTTGATATGACACAATTCCTATCACAAATTAAGATTTTTTCCCATTATTGGAAATGATGAGAATAGAAGAGCATAAAGATAAGGCCGAAGCTTTGATTAATGGTGCTTCTAAAATATTTGTTAAAGGAAAGAAGGTCAATTTTTAGTTGGAGAAGGAAAAAAGAGAAAATAAACAAGACAAAGATAGATCATATGTGTACAGAAGTGCCTAAAGTATATTTAGGCATAACTATGACCAAATTTCCTTCTCAAGTTGATCCATTCTATGTTTCCTTATTGATAAATGATAAATTGGCAAGGAATTGCATGATTGATTCAAGAGCCTCTACAAATGTTATGCCTCTGAATATATTGAATCAGTTGGTATTACAAATCAGTGAA
Organism: Sequoia sempervirens; assembly: GCA_007258455.2. Taxonomy (NCBI): domain Eukaryota; kingdom Viridiplantae; phylum Streptophyta; class Pinopsida; order Cupressales; family Cupressaceae; genus Sequoia; species Sequoia sempervirens. The sequence continues at coordinate 209,494 of VDFB02347262.1, forward strand.
GCATATGGAAGATGCTTTACAATGATATGGAAGATATTTTAAAACAATGGACTCAAGAAAAGTCCTAATGATTGGGATTATAAAAGACTTGGAATTCAGACACCCATAAAAAGATTTAAAGATGAATGTCACATTTGTTGACATTCCACCTCAATATGGGATGTTGTTGTCAATAAAATGGGATACAAAAGTAGGTGTAAGTATGCAATTTATTTTCCATACGCTATGATTCCCATAAATGGTAAAAATATAAAACTAAACAAAGAAATAAGATCTCCAAATTTAGGTTAGTTTTCAGTTGGAGAAGGAACAAAAGAAAATAAACAAGAAAAAGCTAGATGATATGTGTATAGAGGTGCCTTGAGTATCTTTAGGCACAACTATGACCAAATTTCCTTCTCAAAATTGATCCATTCTATGTTTCCTTATTGATAAGTAATAAATTGGTGAGAAATTGCATGATTGATTCATGAGCCTCTACAAATGTTATGCCTCTGAATATAATGAATCAATTGGGATTACAAGTCAGTGAAGCATATGTAAGATTCTTTTTAATTGACTCAAGAGAAGTCCCAGTGATTGGGATTATAAAAGACTTGGAATTCAGACTTGTTGTATACCCAGAGAAGGATTTCAAAATGAATGTTACAGTAGTTAACAATCCACCTCAATATAGGATGTTGTCAATAAAATGGATTGTAACAGTAGGTGGAAGTATGTAGTTGGATTTTTCACATGCTATGATTCTCGTAAATGGAAAAAATATAAAATTGAATAGAGAAATAAGATATCCAAATTTAGTTGAAGGCATTGAATGTGATGAGGAGATCTATTTTTTTTATACTAGAATTGACAACTTTAGGGTTGACACTTCTCATATAGAAACAAAAAAAGACAAACCATTAGTTGAAAAGATTTAGGAAGTTGTACAAAAGGATAACTTATGGTTTATTCTCTTTGATGGAGAGCGCTCAAAATAAGAAGCAAGAGTAGAGGTAATTTTGATATCTCGAAATGGTGAGTCCTTCAAGTATTCATTTATACTAAAATTTGAATGCAAAAATAATGTAGCAGAATATGAAACATTTTTTCTAGGACTAAATATGGTAATCAAACATGGAATTAAGAAGATTAGAGTTGTAAGAGACTCAAAATTGGTAGTATCCCAAGTAAGAGCAAAGTTCGTTTCAAAAAATTAAATATTGAAACAGTAGAAGTTTGCAATATGGGATACTCAAGAGATGTTTGATGCTTTCTCTATAGATTGGATTGAGAGATCAAAAAATACAATGGCTGACTTTTTGGCCAATATTGCAGTATGCCCTAATGATATAAATTGTGTTGGTATATCTACCATTGAGATTTTGAATAGGCCATTAGTACTTGACAATGTAGGCAACTGGAAAATTTTCAATGATGATTAGGATTTGCTAAAAAATTTGCATTGTATTGAAGAATACCACAATCAAGAGAGATTTTTATAATCTTGTGGAAATTGTGAATGGAAAAGAAACTGTGTTTGGGAATGAGATTGCTCAACTAAAGACTAATAAAATCCCAAAGGGGTTAGTTTTCTTGGAAATACTTTTGATAATTGAAACAGATATGTTGCTAAGTCAAACCCTATCCATGAAAATGATATAGAAGAAATAAATTGGGCCCATAAACTTTTCCTAAGAAAGTTACATTGAAAATAAATTGGATACCAAGTTTAGACATATGCTTATTACTCTATTGAGAAAGTATAAGCATGTCTTTGCATGGTCTTATGATGACCTAAAAGGTTATAAAAGGGATCTATTCCAGCATGAGATTCCTTTGAAACCTGATGCTAATTGTTTCAAACAAAAGGAAAGATCAATTAATCTGACATTGGCACGAAAGGTGCAACAAGAATTTATGGCACATAGGGAAGGATGAATTATAAATCCAATTAGACATTCTACATGGGTATCTAATTTGGTGTCAATAAGGAAAAATAATGGAGCTATAATAGTATGTGTTGATTTCAAAAATTTAAATATACCTCTATTAAAGAACAACTATACATTGCCAAATATGGAGGAAATGCCACAAAAGGTAACTGGTTGTGAGTTACTATCCATGATGGATGGTTTCTTAGGATACAATCAAGTAGTGGTAAAGGAATTAGAGAAATAAAAAACTACCTTTACTGCACCATAGGGCACCTATGTCTATGTTAGGATGCCATTTAGGTTGACCAATGCTATAGCAACTTTTCAAAGACTCATGGATGTTGTATTTTCCAATTTAATTGATATAATAATGGTAGTATATCAAGATGAATTAACTAATTTTTCCAAGAAATTAAAAGACCATGTGTATATATCTTGAGAAAAAAATTAAAAGCCATTAAATATGGTGTATCATTGAACCCTAAAAAATGTACATTTGGGGTTATAGAGGAAAAATTACTAGGTAATATTGTGTCAAAGGATGGGATTAGGTTTGATCCTAATAGGGTTGCAACAATTGAAAAAATTCAAATACCCAAAACTATAGAAGAAATCTAGTCATTATTTGGACAAATTAATTTTGTTAGCAGATTTACCACCAATTTTGTAGAAACAACCAAGGCTATTTCTAAAATGCTAAAAAAGTAGGAATTAGTTACCTGCAGGGGTGAAGCTATCCAAGCATTCAATAGCATTAAAAAGGCTATTAAACAAGCACCAATGCTTAAGTCACCTAATTTTTCAAAGCCTTTTCAACTTTTTTTCTTTTGCTTCCTTTCATACTATAGCTATTAAGTGCTATTGCAGAAAAATGATGAGGGTTACAAACAACCAATTGCATTCTATAGCAAGTCACTCCAATCATCATAATTGAATTATGACATTATAAAAAAACAAGCCTATGCTTTAGTCAATGCTATGAAGAATTTTAGGCCATATTTGGTGGGTGCCAAAGTGATTCCCTATGTTCCAAGCGTTGCAATCAAGGACATATTCACCCAATAAGAAGTCATGGGGATAAGATACAAATGGATTAACAAGATTCAAGAATTCAATATAGACATCCAAATAGTTAAGCTTGTCAGAAGACAAGGTTTAGCTAAGCTTATGGTTGAGTCTAACCTTAATGCAAGTCATATAAATCAAATACAAGATGTTTTGTATTATTTAAGAAATGTATCTTGTCCAGAATACGAGTGGAAATTAGAAGAGAAATATTAAGTTACAAGTTATTAAATATGTCATATTCTAGGATAATTTGTATTGGAGAGATAGAGATGGAGTATTACCTAAATGTGTTGATGAAGAATATGCTATTAGGATTCTTGAAGAAATGCATAGTGGAGTTTGTGGAGGATATTACATGGCCAAAATAATAGCACATAGGATTCTAAGATTTGGATATTGGTAGCCCACTCTGTTTATTGATACTCACAAGATGGTAAGAAAAGGTGATGCATGTAAGAAATTCTCAAGTAAACTAAAATCTCCATGTTTGGCAAGGAAATTTTACCATATTTGGAGGATTTCATGAAATCTCCTCTCCATCATCACATTCCTCCTCTTCTTCTTATTCTTATTCTTCCTACTCTAGTTCATTATTTCCTCCTCTAGGATTTTCGACTTCATAGCTTGAAGTAGGAGATTTATTTTTTGTTGGTATGTGGCGACTAATCATGCAAATATTGTATACTTGTAACAAGAAATAGAGTTTGAGGCATCATCCCAAAAAAAAAAAATTGTTGACACATCAAGGTTTTCCTACTAACATGTCAAGGTTTTTTTTCCTATTGACACATCAAGGTTTTCTCGTTAACACGTCAAATGAAAAACGACCTTATAAAACCCTAATTCTAGAAGGTTCCAAAAATCTTGTTATAAATGGTTCAGATGTAGCCCATATTGGGTGAACCACATTAAATTTTGTGTTGATCTCATTTGTGTTATTCTTCACTGTTATTTTTAGGTTATTTAATCTGCATATAATTGTTAATTTTTATTGCTCCAATCTACCTAGATCCTAACAATTGGTATTAGAGTCGTGTGTATTTCGGTCAATTGGCGGGAAACCTCTAGTTTTGAGTCAGAGCAATGGAAGAAGGAAAATTCGTGGTTGAGAAGTTCAACGGCCAAAATTATCAATTATGGAAGATGCAGATGGAAGGTTATTTGTATCAAAAGGATCTAGAGTAGCCATTGCAAGGAAAAGTAAAGAAAGATGCTACGATGTTGGATGAAGAATGGGAGATTTTGGATAGAAAGGCAATGGGAACCATTTAGTTGTTTTTGGCACCATTTATGGCATTCAATACAACAGAGGAAAAGACAACATAGAATCTGATGGAAGCTTTGGCTAAATTATATGAAAAACCCTGAGCCTCAAATAAGGTATTTCTCATGAAGCATTTGTTTAATCTAAAAATGATTAAAGATGGATCTATGACAGATCATTTAAATGAGTTTAATACGATTACCAATTAGTTAAATTTTGTAAAAGGATTTTTTATGAAGAGGTGAGGGCTCTCTTGGTTTTATGTTCTTTGCTAGAAAGTTGGAATAGCTTGGTAATGGTTGTAACTCTATCTCTAGTTCAAGGATCTAGAGCGGCCATTGCAAGGAAAAGTAAAGAAAGATGCTACGATGTTGGATGAAGAATGGGAGATTTTGGATAGAAAGGCATTGGGAACCATTCAGTTGTTTCTGGCACCATTTATGGCATTCAATACAACAAAAGAAAAGACAACATAGAATCTAATGGAAGCTTTGGCTAAATTATATGAAAAACCCTGAGCCTCAAATAAGGTATTTCTCATGAAGCATTTGTTTAATATGAAAATGATTAAAGGTGGATCTATGACAGATCATTTAAATGAGTTTAATACGATTACCAGTTAGTTAAATTTTGTAAAAGGTTTTTTTATGAAGAGGCAAGGGCTCTCTTGGTTTTATATTCTTTGCTAGAAAGTTGGAATAGTTTGGTAATGGTTGTAACTCTATCTCTAGTTCAAATACACTGAAATTTGATGATGTTGTTGGTTTTATCCTTAATGAGTAAATGCGATAGAAAAGCATAGGTGGGAGTTCAACATCTAGTAATGCTTTGACTGTAGAGAACAGGGGAAGAAAAAAGGAGAGATGAAAAATCCCAACAAATCATAGAAAGTCACAAGTGGAAGAAAGGCAGATCTAAATCCAAAGGAAATATGGATTGTCAGCATTGGGGAAAGCCAGGACACTTGAAGAAATATTGTTGGTCTTGAAAGGGAAAACAAGGAGATGGACAACACGATGACAGTAAGGAAGCTAATGTTGCAAGTAATAAATTGTGGGATGCTTTAATTCTATGTTTAGATAATGTTAATGATTCTTGGGTAATAGATTCAGGGGTTTCATTTCATGCCATACCCCATAGGAAATATTTTGTAGATTATGTTCAAGGTGATTTTGGAAGGGTATATTTGGGTGATGATGAATCCTGTCAGATTGTTGGAAAAGGAAAGATAAAAATCAAGTTGTGGAATGGAAATGAATGGTTGCTATAGGGGGTAAGGCATGTTCCAAATTTGAGAAGGAATTTAATATTTGTAGAACAACTGGGTAGTGAAGGCTATATGGTTACCTTTTCAAACAAAGTTTGGAAGGTCACTAAAGGTGCATTAGTAGTAGCTAAAGGTGGAAAGGTAGGCACATTGTATTAATGTACAGGTAATACTTACTCTACCTTAGCTGCTACATAAAAAATTGCTACTGAGACAGTTATAGCACTTACTATAGGGACAGAAACAAAATTGTGGCACCATAGACTTGGGCACATGAGTGAGAAAGGGATGAAGATCCTTCACTCCAAAAAGTTGCTACCAAGTCTAAAGTAGATTGACTTGAAGTTCTATGAAAATTGTGTTTATGGAAAACAAAAAAGAGTATGATTTCTCAAAGTTGGGAAAGAGAAGAAGAGTGAGAAATTAGAGCTTGTGCATTCAAATGTATGGGGACCAGCTTAGGTATCTTCTCTTGGTGGCTCTTGTTATTATGTTACTTTTATTGATGATGCAACTAGGAAAACATGGGTGTATTTCCTAAAATAAAAATCAGAAGTATTTGAACTTTTAAAAAGTGGAAAGCTTTGGTTGAGAATGAGACAAGAAAAAAGTTGAAGTGTCTCAACTCTAATAATGGAGGCGAGTATTGCAGCAGAGAATTTGAAAATTACTATTCATACAATGGAATTCATAGGTAGAAAATGGTTCTTGGAACCCCACAAGAAAATGGTGTGTCTGAGAGGATGAACAAGACCATTATGGAGCATGCAAGGAGCATGAGATTGCATGTTGGACTACCCTTAACACTTTTGGGAAGATGTTGTACATATAGCTATTTATTTAATAAACAGGGGACCTTCAAATCCTTTGGATGGTGGCATTCCAAAGGCGGCATGGACAAGTAAAAAGGTAAACTACTCATTTCTAAAAACCTTTAGTTGTGAAGCTTTTGTCCATGTTGATATTGAAAATAGAACCAAACTTGAGGCTAAGTCTAAAAATTGAACCTTCATTGGATACGGAGTAGATGAATTTGGTTATTGGTTATGGGATTATGAAAATCATAAAATCATTAGGAGCAGAGATTTTATATTCAATGAGAAGGTCATGTATAAGGATCAGCTACAAGAAAATAAGCATGAATAGGCCAAAAAGGAATATGTGGTGTTGGATGAGATTCCAGAAAATAAAATGGCAATGGTAACTAATGCTCAGCAATAACAAGTTATCCCATAGACTCCTGCAAGTGTTAGACATTCTACAAGGGTAACTAGACCTCCAGAAATATTTTCTCCATCACTATATTCTATATTATTAACTAACTCTAGTGAACCTAAAGGTTATGAAGAAGCAATGTAGGTAGATATCAGAAAGCAATGGGAGCTAGGCATGAAAGAGGAAATGGATTCCTTCTTGCAGAATCAGACTTGGGACTTATTCCAATTGCCTGCAGGTAAAAGAGCATTGCCAAATAAATGGGTTTACAGGTTGAAGGAAGAATATGGAGGCAAGAAAAGATATAAGGCCAGACTCGCGGTAAAAGGTTTTGCACATAAAAAAGGTATAGATTTTGATGAAATATTTTCTTCGGTTGTAAAGATGACTTCTATTAGAACTATTATAAGTCTTGTGATTGCGGAAGACTTGCATCCTGAACAGCTAGATGTGAAAACAACATTTCTCCACGATGATTTGGAAGAGGAAATATACATGTAGCAACCACAGGGATATGAGGTCAAGGGTAAGGAGGAATTTGTGTTCAAGTTAAAGAAGACTTTGTATGGCTTGAAGCAAGCACCTTGGCAATGGTATTTGAAATTTTATAGTTTTATGGCTAAACAAGGTTACAAAAAATGTCATTCTGATTATTGTGTTTATTTTAAGAAATTGAGTAATGGCAACTATATTATCCTGTTGCTTTATGTTGATGACATGCTTGTTGTTGTGTCTAACATGCAGCATATTAATGAACTTAAGTAGAAATTAGAAAATTCCTTTGTTATGAAGGATTTGGGTGCAGCAAAACAAATCCTTGGTATGAAGATCACACGAGATAGGACCAAAAAAAAAATGTCTCAAAGTGAGTATGTAGAGAAGGTGTTGAAAAGGTTAACATGTTGAATACAAAAGTAGTTAGTACACCTTTTCCTAGTCATTTTAAATTGACTAAGGAGATGTGTCTAAAGACACAAGAGGGGGAAGACAAAATGTCTAAGATACCATATGCATCAATAGTTGGTAGCTTGATGTATGCAATGGTATGCACAAGGCCAGATATTGCACATGCAGTGGGAGTGTGAGCAGGTATATGAGCAATCTTGGAATGGAACACTGGAATGCGGTAAAATGCTTTCTTCGATATTTGAGAGATACTACTTCAAAGAAACTATATTTTGGAAGAATAAATTATGCTCTAAAAGGATATGTTGACTCTGATCTAGTGGGTGATATTAATAGCAGGAGGAGTATTATGAGGTATGTTTTTACTGTAGAAGGTATTGTAGTCAGTTGGATTTCAAGGTTGCAAAAGGTTGTGTTTTCAACCACTGAAGCTAAATATGTTGATGTTATGGAAGCTAGCAAGGAGATGATTTGGTTACAACATTTTCTAGAGGAATTGAGACAACGACAAGAAGATAGCCCTTTGTACACTAATAACCAAAGTGTCATTCATCTTGCTAATAACTCATCTTTGCATGTTCAAAAACTAAGCACATACAACTTAGATACCACTTCATCCTATCAATTTTGGAGGATGGACAGTTGAAGCTGGAGAAAATTCGCACAAGTGAAAATCTTGCAAATATATTGACAAAAGCAGTTACACAAGAGAAACTAATTTCCTCATCAGTTTTCCTTGGCCTTCACAGATAATAATGGTGGACATAAGAAACTAGCCAGACTTGTAATCTAGTGGGAGTTGCAAGTGCAGCGATGTCATCCAAGATCAATCTCCAAGTGGGAGATTGTTTGGTGTGGAGCCTGATTCGTCTCCAAGCGGGAGATTGTTGGTATGTGGTGACTAATCACACAAATACTATATACTTGTAACAAGAAATGGGGTTTGAGACATCATCCCAAATTTAAATTGTTGACACATCAAGGTTTTTCGACTGACACATCAAGGTTTTTTTTCATGTTGACACGTCAAGGTTTTCCTGTTAACACATCAAATGAAAAAAGACCTTCTAAAATCCTAATTCTAGAAGGTTCCAAAAAGCTTGTTATAAATGGTTGGGATGTATGTTGCAGCATAGTGTTCGCAATATTGTAATTTGTTTTGCACTAGATAATAAAATCATTGGATGGTTGAGTTTCTATGGATGTAGCTCATATTGGGTGAACCACATTAAATTTTGTGTTCATCTCTTTTGTGTTATTCTTCATTGTTGTTTCTAGGTTATTTACTCTACATATAATTATTAATGTTTAATGCTCCAATTTTCCTAAATCCTAACAACTTGTTCAAAATATTATCCTATTTCTCATTTGTGGCTATTTCCCAACAACTTAGTCTCTTGAGAAATTTTCTACCTACAATTCCAAAAATATAATTGTTACCTTATCCCAGACTCTAAGTAATAGATTTACTTATCTTGATCCCATAATTTTATTAGGTTTACACAACCTTTCCTTATCATATAAATCTTCCCAAAATAGGAGGATTTATGTTGTGTGTGTACTTGATGAAGGAAAGGTCGATACTTCTCTCGTGAACTCAAAAGGTTTATCAGCCTCCCTATTTACAAAACACTTATAAATTCATAATAGATTTCTAAAGGAATCTACTATATTAATTGGTAATAAAATATCATTACCCAATTATATATATATATATATATGTGTGTGTGTGTGTATGTATGTATATTCCTAAATTATAATTTTTTAAAATTACTTCCCAATAACATTCTTCGTAAGACAATATGTATTTCCAATAGATCTCATGTATTCCAAATTCCTATTTTTCCTCTTTTCTCATTCCCTTCCTTCCCTTCTCCACAAGGAAATGATCTCCCTTTTATATCTTATTATTGAGGAAGTCACAACCTTTCATATTTAGAGTCACAACCTTTCACATTAAGAGTCACAAACTTTCACATTAGGAGTCACATCATATTTATTCTTAATTGATTGATTGAATGGTGTTATGATGTCTTTCTCAAATGAAATTCTCTCCCTTTTATATCTCAATTTTGAGGGAGTCACACCTCAATAGTTGCAACCCTTCATCATTGCATTTGGAGAATAATAATTTAATTTCAAATAAGTTAATTTGCTAGTGTTGCCATCTATTACTTGTAATCAATCATAAATACTTTTTCCCTTTTCTTTTCATTCTATATCTACCTTCCTTATATACCTTATCTTGCTCAAGAGATGTAACACCCCTCCGTGTGAACCCAAAGGACAACAAAATACTGCACTTATTTTGTTTTTTGAAAAGAGAAACATTGTGTAAGATAAATTTGTGCATTCATTATATGAGAAGCAATTGTACATTTACAAAGTCATCTACATCCTCTGGGGTACATGAGATGGTCATTACGAAACATAGACTTTTATCAAAACGAAAAAGAATAAAACCAAGTTTATGTTATGATATCATACAATCATCCACAATTTAAAAGAGAGGAAAATGATTCAACATTTTATTACAATTCAGATCATAGTTTGTTAGTGCAATTGTGGAGCATATTTCCACATATACAACACATCATGATTACATTAATACTTTACATAATGCTTCCCTTATAACAATGGGAAGAGTACATCAAGTACAAGAGTAATTACATCAATGAAAAAAAGGTACAAGGCGAAGATCAATCCTCAACCAAGAGAAGCTCTAGTAGCTCTGTGTTCGCTTTTGCAACATGAACACAAACTGGGAATCCAATGGGGTACATAGCACATTCCACCCAACCATGTGGACCCGAAGGCCCACCCCCCATGCTAGGAGATGACAAGAAAGACCCTCGACCAAGACAGACAAAACAGAACAATCACAAGACCAAACCACAAGGTCAACCAAAATATATCATACAACACTCTCAAAACCACTTACAAGGTGACTTCTTCCTGAGGCATACAAAGGAAAAGCAAGGGATTTTATGACACCAATAATCATTTACGCTCAACTGGAGGGTACGTAAATACTTGGGTTCCCTAACCATCTTAAAATATGACTACAAGAAGGTCATTACATAAAGTTTCTTCAACAAAATTATCACAAAAGGAAGATTCATATCAAGGGATCACAAAATGACTAAGTTTCATAATCACAAATTGACCAGTGTAGAGTAAAGGAGACAAGTGTACTATAAATGTAATAATCATGACAATGATAATAATCAACCAAGCACATCTCAACTTGAAAACCAATCTAATAATTCAGCACGAACAACCAACCAAAATCTTCACACTTTCGTTGATTAACCACTTATACAATGAAAGCACTTATTCAAGCATTACAACCAAATAACAAGGCACAAACAGTCAATGAAACGTGATCGAGAGTACAAACGCAACTCATAAGATATTAAAAAGAAACTATTGAACTAACATATTCAACAAATTCAATAACCATAAGGGGAAAATACTCCTTTTATTACAACATTATTTTCACATATTTCTCATATTTCCATTTACCATAAACTATCTAATCATTATTTAATACAATAGCTTTAATCTCTTCAAGAACATTCTCTCGACTCTCTAACCCTAATACAACCTACATCTTCATATACATATATAGATAGTCAACCCATTAAACTAGACCAACATAACCTTATACTATGATTAGATAATCATCATTATAGAATACATTTTGCTTGATCATGCCTTGGGTACAAATAAATCAATTCCCCTTACCCTATTTACATCATTACTTGTAAATATTTGAGCAATCACATAAATATTAATAACACACAAATGCATGCATAAATTATTTTATATAAATTTCTTTTATGTATTCTTTTCCTATTACTCATTTGAATAAAAGAGTTATTTTATTACGTAACCTCCTAATTATTTTATATAAATTTCTTTTATGTATTCTTTTCCTATTACTCATTTGAATAAAAGAGTTATTTTATTATGTAACCTCCTAGTCTTTTCTATAAATTTCTTTTATGTATTCTTTTCCTATTACTCATTTGAATAAAAGAGTTGTTTTATTACGTAACCTCCTAATCTTTTCTAAAAGCATTATCTCTTAAATTTTAACTCTAAAACTCCTTTACAATAAATAAATAAAAATTCACTATAAGATTATATCCATCTTGAATTAGATTATCTTCACGATATAATACTATATTTACAACACATCATACATAATAGATAAAAATACTCTATTAGATATACAAAATTTAATAAATAACAAGGTTTCCAAATTCTCATTCAAAATCATATCCTAAATTCTATATTTTCTAAATCTATAGTCATTCTAATTACACATGTAAATGTATTTCAAAGCAAATACATTTATCTACATACATTTATTTATACACATATATTTTTATATATATGAATAAAAGAAGTAAAACCATATTTCTAAAATAGATAAAGGACTAAATATTAATCTCAAGATCAAGGATGTCAAGAAAATGTAAAAATAAATAGCAATTCCAAGATAATTATATTAATGAAAACTTGCACATAATAGTATAAAGGGAAAAATTAAAACATCTTTCAACTATTTCAATATAATTATATTAATGAAAACTTGCACATAATAGTATAAAGGGAAAAATTAAAACATCTTTCAACTATTTTATATAATGCTTATCTTCTTGCACATAATAGTATAAAGGGAAAAATTAAAACATCTTTCAACTATTTCAATATAATTATATTAATGAAAACTTGCACATAATAGTATAAAGGGAAAAATTAAAACATCTTTCAACTATTTTATATAATGCTTATCTTCTAAGGTGACATTATCATTATCTCACTTAATATTTGTACACATAATAGTATAAAGGGAAAAATTAAAACATCTTTCAACTATTTCAATATAATTATATTAATGAAAACTTGCACATAATAGTATAAAGGGAAAAATTAAAACATCTTTCAACTATTTTATATAATGCTTATCTTCTAAGGTGACATTATCATTATCTCACTTAATATTTGTACACATAATAGTATAAAGGGAAAAATTAAAACATCTTTCAACTATTTCAATATAATTATATTAATGAAAACTTGCACATAATAGTATAAAGGGAAAAATTAAAACATCTTTCAACTATTTTATATAATGCTTATCTTCTAAGGTGACATTATCATTATCTCACTTAATATTTGTACCTTTATTATTTGTTAGTATGAAATAAGTAATCAACCTTGCCTAACTTTAACTTCTTTCTCAAATTTTAGTATTTATTCATTCATTCCCATTATTATTATACAATTTAGTATTTATTCATTCATTCACATTATTATTATACAATGCATATTAAATTAATATTTATTCATTCATTCCCATTATTATTATACAATTTAGTATTTATTCATTCATTCACATTATTATTATACAATGCATATTAAAGGCAAATTAAAATATCTCACTTAATATTTGTATTTATTCATTCATTTCCATTATTATTATAATATCTCACTTAATATTTGTATTTATTCATTCATTCCCATTATTATTATACAATGGGAATTAAAGCAAATTAAAATATCAAATTTTAGTATTTATTCATTCATTCCCATTATTATTATACAATTTAGTATTTATTCATTCATTCACATTATTATTATACAATGCATATTAAATTAGTATTTATTCATTCATTCCCATTATTATTATACAATTTAGTATTTATTCATTCATTCACATTATTATTATACAATGCATATTAAAGGCAAATTAAAATATCTCACTTAATATTTGTATTTATTCATTCATTTCCATTATTATTATAATATCTCACTTAATATTTGTATTTATTCATTCATTCCCATTATTATTATAATATCTCACTTAATATTTGTATTTATTCATTCATTCCCATTATTATTATACAATGGGAATTAAAGCAAATTAAAATATCACTTAATATTTGTACCTTTATTATTTGTTAGTATGAAATAAGTAATCAATATTTGTATTTATTCATTCATTCCCATTATTATTATAAAGGCAAATTAAAATATCTCACTTAATATTTGTATTTATTCATTCATTCCCATTATTATTATAATATCTCACTTAATATTTGTATTTATTCATTCATTCCCATTATTATTATACAATGGGAATTAAAGCAAATTAAAATATCACTTAATATTTGTACCTTTATTATTTGTTAGTATGAAATAAGTAATCAACCTTGCCTAATACAATGGGAATTAAAGCAAATTAAAATATCACTTAATATTTGTACCTTTATTATTTGTTAGTATGAAATAAGTAATCAACCTTGCCTAACTTTAACTTACCTTTATTATTTGTTAGTATGAAATAAGTAATCAAACCTTGCCTAACTTTAACTTACCTTTATTATTTGTTAGTATGAAATAAGTAATCAAACCTTACCTTTATTATTTGTTAGTATGAAATAAGTAATCAAACCTTGCCTAACTTTAACTTACCTTTATTATTTGTTAGTATGAAATAAGTAATCAAACCTTGCCTAACTTTAACTTACCTTTATTATTTGTTAGTATGAAATAAGTAATCAAACCTTGCCTAACTTTAACTTCCTTCTCAAATTTTAGTATTTATTCATTCATTCCCATTATTATTATTATACAATGCATATTAAAAGAAAATTAAAAATATTAAAATATAGATTTCATAACGGAGGAAAATTAAAATATAGATTTCATAACGGAGGAAAATTTATTTATTTATTTATTTATTTATTTATTCCCATTATTATTATTATACAATGCATATTAAAAGAAAATTAAAATATAGAATTAAAATATAGATTTCATAACGGAGGAAAATTAAAATATAGATTTCATAACGGAGGAATATTTATTTATTTATTTATTTATTTATTTATTTATTTATTTATTTATTTATTTATTTATTTATTTATTTATTTATTTATTCCAATCCGTTTAACAACTTGAGCCGAGGCAACATAAATATCAACATAAATATCAACCTACATGTAACCACTATTATTGACTGGACTCCATTACCTAATTTATATAATTCAACTTCGCTAAATTCAAAATTATTTCATATATCGAAACACTTATTTGCTTAACATTTTTATTCACACCCCTAATTTACTTCCTCAAACTTATTTCTCTTGATAATCTTGATTAATTCTATAACAAAGTTATTCTTTTATTCTAACCTCATAATTACATACATTTGTGCATCTATAAATATATGTATAAATACTTGTATTTCAAACAAAACTTTCCAAGTAATAAATCAGAGGACACATGCATATATATATATATATATATATATACAAATATTTACTAAAAAAAACATCTCTATTTTGCACATTAAGTCCCTCAATAATTCTTCCTTAAAATACTCAATAGGTCTTACATATATCTATTAAAATACTCTTTTACTATAGCTATCCTCGTGTTTAAATATTTATATATGTAAAAATAACTCCAATCTGTCGTTAACTTCTATTAATTAGACGTCCAAACTAACTTCCAAATATCCTCGTGTTTAAATATTTATATATGTAAAAATAACTCCAATCTGTCGTTAACTTCTATTAATTAGACGTCCAAACTAACTTCCAAAATTTAGGGTAAGATATTTAAATATATGTTTATCAGTTGCGAATCTATGATCAATAATACATTTTAAGAAGTAAAGTTGCGATCTCATGGAATGCAATGACTGCACAAAAAGGATTTTAATGAAAAGCTATAGAAACTTTCAAGCAAAAGCAATTAGCAGGTGAAAAGCAACATGTTATTTAAACCTTTAAACTTCCTATTATGTTCAAGTGTTGCGGCTAAGACAGGCTGACAATGGTATCAGGAGATTATATAAACCTCCACAACATTCTATTTTCAAGCAGTGCATATGTGACAGGTTGCCAACGGAATCAGGAAGACTACTTATGCCTCTACAGCTAATTGCTCCTCAACAAGGCGTCATATTAAGACTGCTTTTTAATGATCCACAAACAACATGACAGGCTATACAATTACAGCTTGATTTCCTATTATTTTATTTGAAGAAGTAACATTACCTGGCATCTACAATTGAATTTCCTTAGAACTTAGAGAGGCTCTTCGCCCTTGTGATTGTGAAGGTGAGTATATGAACCTCAAAATTCTGCTCAAATTATTCTTGAATCCCCCAACCTTCGCCAACATGTTGTTTGCCTGCCAAACTGGGGTTAGGTATAAAAATCGAGCTCCTCCACCTTTACCAGTATCCTGCCTACCTATGCCAAAATGGGTTGCAAGTGCTTTGGTAGACATGTACGCAAAAATGGGGAACAGAGACCAGGCGTGTGGGTTGTTAGTTAAACGCCTCAGAGAAATGTGGTTTCAAGCGAATGCAATTGGAAGGTGTATAGCCAACCTTCATCACCTCTTCCCCAGCGTTCCTCTTGCCGTGTGACAGTGCATCCCCCCCAACTTATGCCAAAATGGGTGCTTCAAAGAAACAGGGTATGGGCCTCCCTCAAAGCATATCAGTTAGAGGAGTTTTGTCAGATCTTCCCGAGGCCACTGCCCTGGCAGATATGCATGCAAAATATGAAACGTAAATAAGGCACGCGACTGTTTACATAGTTGCCTCAAAGAAATGTGATCTCATGGAATGCAACGGTTGCAGGGTGAGCACAAAACAGATTCGAAGGAGAATGCTTAAGAAACTCTCAAGCGAATACAATTGGAATGGCCGGTGTCAAGCCAAATTTTTGAACCCTGTATCCAGAATTCAGGCCTTTGCGCACAAACCATGATACCCTTCCCTCTCGTGTGAAGAAGGCTGTCCTCTTGTATATTTTTCTTTCTTCTTTTCTCTCCCCAAGACATGCAGAATGAGACGTTCCCCCAAGACACGTGAACTGCTGGCAGCAAAAAGGAATACTTAGACAAGACACACGGAACGAGGAAGGACAGATTTGGAGCAAGGTGGAGGGCACCAGAAGGGACAAGTGAATAGCTTTGTTAAAAACTTTTCTATTTATTATATATTTTAAATTGTTTCTTATCACAATTGGATCATTTGTAATTTTAATCCATTTATATTTTGCTAACTTAATTATTGAAATGATAAATAAGTTGATAAATAAATTAACATTAAATATGCTTTATTATTTTAACTAAACTTATTGATATTTTAATAACATTAATAATGGACTTATTAGGTAGTTTGTTTTTTTTTTTTGAGAGGGCCCCATTTCCAACATTTTCCCATGAAAATCTATACCATATATATATAAATTCCTTAGTTAGGCTAATGAATTTCACTACCTTAAAATGTTGGGAGGATGTTATAAAACAATATAAAATTAAGGACCTCTTATTATTTTATTTAATATTCAAAGAATTTCAAAGGTACATATCTTTCCTTAATACCATTCTAGACTTTTATGTATATTTGACCTAGCCTACGAAGATCCTTAAGGCATGGGATTCAGTGGTGGCTTATCCTTTTACCACGTTTAACATAACACACTAATTTTCGTTTGATAATAAATTTAAACCCTTTAGACTTAGCATGAGTCAACAATGATTTAGATGAGGATAAAATTTAATAGCAAATGTAGAACATAGTTCATTATAAATTATTTTATCACTTAATTTCAAAAGTAAATTTAACAATATAATAATGAACATAGAAAAGACAGCTCAATTTAACCAAACGAACTTACACAGATCCCAGACGGCCAAAACGAAGGGACACTACAAGAGACACAACTCTTCATATGTTGGTTGAC
Source organism: Sequoia sempervirens (assembly GCA_007258455.2). NCBI lineage: Eukaryota > Viridiplantae > Streptophyta > Pinopsida > Cupressales > Cupressaceae > Sequoia > Sequoia sempervirens. The sequence continues at coordinate 226,912 of VDFB02347262.1, forward strand.
CATTCTTTAACAACTTAATCTTTATTTAATGTCAATTTGGTGTAATATTAATTATCTCTATTGATTTATTTTGAAACATAGGTTGCAAACATTTTAGGAAAAAAGCGGGACATTACAACCATTTACTATATTATCAAAATACTTTTACAATACAAGAAGAAAGCTAATTTAGGTGTCACCACTCTATGCTCTACCTATAATAAAATGTCAACAATATTTTAATGACACTTCCTTACTCCAAAAGCAAACAATATCAAGTCATTATCCCAAGTCTTCTATGTATAATTTTAGGTGAAACAAGAAACCACAAATATTCTACTAACTTTTCACCTTGCAAGGACAAATAAACATAGAGAATGCTACCCAACTTGTGACTTATATTGTCTCATTGTGGTCTCCTTTTGTCATGTTTGCTAGCTTTCATGTGAAATCCATAAATCCATTTTCCAATGTTATATAAAATAATTATATTAAGTGAAAATTGATTTAAACAAGTGTTGTGTCCCATACTTAACCACCAACATTAAAAGTGTAATGCAAGGTATACAAGAATCCCAATGTACTCAACAAATAATGGCTTCCATAGCTAGAAATTAGGCAATTTTCACTCACATGCTACAATAGCTAACAAGTTACATAGAGTATTATTGTTTAGTAATGCTCTAACAAACCATTTCAACTTGTTTTTCTTGTTTTGTTTAAAGCCATTTTGAACCACTAATAAGAACCATTTAGTGATTGATATTCTAAGGACAAGCCTTCATAATGTCCAAATTTCTAGCCACATCACCAATATCATAATGTCATTCTATATGCTTCTCAAGCATAATATTGTGTGCTTCACCCTATACACCATTCCCACTTTTGGTATACCACAATATAAATAAATTCCATTTGTTAATAGCCTCATTTTTAACCACTTTCTTAAATCAAGAATTGTCCTCAATTCCCCTTACTATACACCCTTCCCTTATTGTTGGGATGGCGTTTAATTGGTTATCCCACTAATGATTCACTAGTGATATACTGATTTATGTCAAATTGTATGTCCCAACCTTTAAAAACAAAGAAAATAGATTTAGTTAGTTGTAAAACACACTCTCAACATGTATATGTGTCCTTCAAACATTTTATGCAACACCATTTTCCTCCAAGCCACATGTATCATTCTTATTGATTAAATTATCATTTCATGTCACACTTTCAAGGGTCAAACAAAGTGATACAAAAAATATATTTTTTATTATGTTTTGATTAAACATCATATTTTTTAATTTATAATCTATATAAGTACACACAAAAATAGTATTAGAACATATAGGTCAAATTTTCAAAGGAACATCCAGATGGTGCTTGAAATCGATTTAAAGTTGTATATGCTATGAAGGCACATCTCAAATTGGTGGAATGGGTCATGATTGATGGCTTTGAGTACACATGCAATGAAGAAGAGGTTTCTAAACAGATAAACTGCATTTTCAAAGGAGGGAAAATCTAGATGGAAGTGGCGATAATGGAAGTTATTGAAGTCCAACATCTTGTTGTTGGCCACATTCACGACCACACACTAGTTGGCAATTTTATGGGCATCTAGGTAGCCTTAGCTAGAAAGAAATCTATGGGGAAGCTAGTTCATCTCTCGCAAGATCAATGGGTCGAAAGAGCTCGTGCAACAATTTCCAAAAACAATCCTAAACATACTTAACATGCTTAGGGATGTGTTCTAAACCACAATGTTCTAAAGAACAAAAATATGCGAAAAAGTTTGGACCTCTTCAAAGAAGCCATTTTTCTTCAAAAATATGGCCCTTTGCATGAATTTGTGAGTGCTAGTCCAAATTTACTTTCGAGTGAGCAATTTGAAACATTGCATGAAATTAGAAGAGGAATATAATTCCTTTTATCTTGCTAAATCCATCAAACTTTGTAACCCCTCAAGGGGATGTTTTGGAAATTAACACAAAGGGGGCTACCCTCTTAGTAGCAACTTGTCAAAGAAACCAATTCTCATCAATTAGAAATTAAAAATACAAAAATACAAAAAATACATGTGCTAGATATTGAAGTTACTTATCTATTTCTAAAAAGCCATGAAAATATTTTATTTGTAGTTTACAATATGCATTATGAGGAAACATTAATCAATACTAATAAAAATTGTATTAAACATTTCATTTTGAACTAATTAACTATGATAGAAATATTTTTATTAAAAAAATTTAAAATATAACTTAAATCTAAACAAACAAAAAAATCACAAATCATTAGTTTACATTGTCCTTAAATTATTGAGAATTTGTTCATTATAATTAAGAGAATTTGATGAATGCTTTTAAAACTTTATTTTAGTCTCAAAATGGAAAACAAAAAACAAAAAAACACAATATTGTATTATAACCATGTTTTAATCCTTAGACTTGACACCATAGCTATGTCGAATACCTCCATAAATATCATTCTCTCAACCAAGGCAATTATGGTTTAATTCTTTACCTTGTGTTTACTTTATAACCTTAAATCCTACTTATAAACAATCTACCAAAACCATCACCTCTACCCTAACTTGTGTCAATCCTTCAGTCATTACTATCCATCTCTTCTAATCACCCTATCTTCCCATAAACCATTTACCTTGTCTTTGGCCCAAGGTGATAACACAATTTTTTACATTGAAATTGTTTTTGGATTCAATTGTATTTATTTTTCAATCCAAAAGCAATATTATCTAATCTACATGGATTGTGGAAATAATCTACATGGATTGTGGAAAACTCATGCCAAATTTCAATAATAATGATTAAACTCTCAAGAATTTAAAGATAATGTAAACTTACAATTTGTAACTTTATTTTTGTATTTTTATTATTTAAAAAAAAAAAACATTTCTATCATATTTGGCTAGTTTTCAATAAATATTTATTATAGTTTTATTATTTTTTGTAATACTTTCCATAATGCACAACTTGAACTACAAATAAAACATTTTCATGATTCAATCACTAATTCCAATATCTAATGCATGGATACATTTTAGTTTTTTTTTGTTAATTTTTTATTGGTAATTAGTGATATTTAAGCCTATATTTTTTTATGATGTGTTTCTCTTTAAATATACCCAATATGGTGTTTTTCATTAAAATAAAAACAATACAAAGTGTAATGCAATTTTTTGAATTTTTTTTACAAACATGATATGTTAACAATTTATGATAGTGTCTAAGAGTGCTTCTAGATGTAACTACTTAAAGATGTTTAGCATCAACATTCCAAATCACACTTTACAATTCATCATCAAGAAGAGGAAAACCTTACGCTTGCAATATACTCCTTAAAATGATACATAAGGGAGGAGCATGAAAATGAGAGCAATGAGAGTCGCTAAAAACACCACTATACTCATTAATAGTTTGTTAATTCTGATGCAAATAGACCCTTATTTTTAACATATTTATGTTGATTATAAACTCTCTTTTTTAAATATAATATTTAAATAAAACAATAAACAAGTGCCTTCATTTTTTTTGAAAACTAATAAGGGCTACTTCCCTATAAAATTTTGTGTTTGTGCAACTTCATATGACCCCCATAAATGTGACATAAGTGGCAAATTTCAGCTACTAAAATTAATGCATGTGACTTAGAAAGAAAGGGGCATCACATAGAATGTTTAAGAGACACATATATGTCAACAACGTCATCTACACCAAGCTTAATTTGTTTTTCCTTGTGTCCTAAACCCCCACAATTTTGCATAAAATTAATAAATCAACGCATGACCCACTAATGGGACAGATTTTTATGCTTCAGCCCCCCAAGTAGTCACACCTATTAGGGGCATAATACTCACTTCCCTGCTACAATATTTTTTCCAAACACACCCCATGATATTCCTAGTTTGCTGCTACCACCTTTGGTCACTCCCCTGCCTTCTAATATTCTTGTCACCATCTTCCTTGTCAATTCTCTTTCTAGTATACTTTCTGACATACCTGCTATACAAACCATTTTGAAGCATTGTGGATGACCCTATTGCTCTATTAACTTTTAAGCAGAACACTCTACATGTATACTTCATAAAGGGGCACAATTTGGTTCTAATAAATTAAGTGTGCAAGTAAAAATTCACACATTGTACTAAAATGATACAAATACAAATGATGAAACGTCTAACATGATAAACCCAAATGAAATTGGGCATACACCTTAATACATTAGTATCTTAATTTTCAACAATCGATGAATACTCAAAAAGAGGCTGCTTTTGAAATGGTGAGCACAAAGATTAACAGACTACACCGTGATTGAACGTAATAAAAATAAAGAGATTATTGTTTATACGGGAGTGAATTGATTACAAACGATATTTTATAGCTTTTATAAAGCCTCATTTTTCCCGTATACAACTACCCAACTAACATACTAAAAATTGTTTATTTAATAGACCCAACAACACTAACTTAATAACATATAAAATATAAACTCACAACTCCGACAGCACCCTCTCCTATATACTAATTTCTATCGAACAACTTATGCTATTTTAGAAATAAGTACATATCATGGTTTAATTTGTTGCCATTTGAATTTTTTCAGAGTTAAGGTGGTATAAGGAAAAAATACACAAAATTTTGTTTGTTAGTTAAAACGAGACAGCAAGAACCTTTGTTTGATGTTTGAAAGAGTTACTTAGTCAACACCACACTTCATACTTCTAGAAAAGAGAGTAAATCTTGGATGTCAAACAACATATAAGAGTCAGTCCTTTGATAATTTGCTGAAAAAAAAAACGATGAAAATTATAAGACTCTAAATGGTGGCATGCCTAATAACACTACATTGCCCATTATTAGATTAAAAACATTAAAATGAAGATTTTAATGAACCCAATTAACATATAGGATTAAATCAGAAGAGATTTCATATAATTAACATTGAACCTCTTTATGAAAGATCGTCATCATTTCAGATAGAAGCATCCATGTTTGAATATAGAATAACCCATTCCAAGCCCTGTCATTTCTCTTGTGCTTTCCTTGCCTGCAAATAGTTGAAGCTTAAGCAATTTGCCAAATGAACTGAACGTGCAACTATCTTGCAATAGCTTTTCTAATAGAGACAAAGAAAACAAAGAATATGGGGCTAACTATGTACTATCATGATATTTAGAATGGACGAAGTTAGATAAATATATAGGAACTGCTGCTCTTGTAAATACCATGTACTAATCCTGTTCTTATACCATCTCAAACAAAATAAGGGTACACAAGCAATGTAATAATGAACGAGGCAACAAACCATATACAAATGTATCACCATTCCAAATTACATCAAGCCTCACTGTAGCAAACATTAAAATGTTTAGAAACACTTATGCCAATATAAGGAACAAACCAGTAAAATTTTGAAATTTCATTGGGTCACATTGTTCACTGCATTAACAGAACCTATACAACAAATATTACTTTATTTGTGGGAGCAAAACAATAGCTTTGACTACAAGTGTTGCATTTTTTTGACCTACACAACATTAGGGGAGCCAAATGGCACACTGTCAATACGTGTTTTTTCACATCTAAACAAACTCTTCCGGCAACCTATGGATGGAGAATGCATCTTTTTCCCCTAAACAAAGCTTCCTGCATACCTTTGTGATAGTCACAATATGTGTTAGAACCAGCAATTGGAGAAGTTTTTGTTCTACAGCAGCCAGTTCAGGATTTGAAAAGATTTACATCACTTAAAGGATTGAATGACATATTCGTGATAGTCATATTTACAAGAAATCCATTTCAGCCTTACATCTTCAAGTTTCTCAACAGCGCCTTGGTTATTTATAGCATGCATGATAGATTTTTATAATATTTCATGCACATAGGCATATGTTAGACAGTGCAGAATTAAAATTATGTAAATCATTTGTTGGCAATGTTTGCAATTCAGTGTGTTTAAACATTATGTCCATTAGTAGACATCAAAAACTTGAGCATTATAATTTTTAATTCTCAAAAACTAGAAAACAGTTGAACTATCCCTAACTTCATACCTCTAAGAAAAGAAAAGGAAGATTTGGAAAAGTGACCGTCTAACTAGCAGATGGATAATTCAGTTCAACTCTTCAACACAATTAAGACATTGTGAGCACATTTTTTCTGGATCGGATTTGATTTCGAATGAACAGCAGTGCCATTTTTCCTGCATTTCTTGAAGTTTTGAGTTACTGATCAGCTCTGGTTGGAAAGGAAGAGCCTTTTTCCTCCCTTGATCCATTTCATTTCTTGCTCTTTATATTTCTCAGGGTGTTAAATTTATTCTTCTACTTCAATTCTTTTATAGATTACCATATGTGTTAATTTGTGTTCTCTTATGTGTGATGTCCCCACTCTAGTTCTCGGGCCTAGCCTTTTCTTGGACCCTTTGGGCTGGTGGTTTTATGGAGGAGTTGATCATTCTCGTTTTCAAAGCCCAGTGATTGGTTCACAAGCGATAGCAGGGGTTGACAGCTTCTGATGGCACGGGAATATTTGGAGTTTTGAGCAAGTTATGGATTTTTAAGTGATTTGAGTTAATTAATTAACTTAATGCCTTTTTATAAAGTCAAATTGACTTTATACATTTTATATCACTTAAATATTCTATAAAGGTGATTTAATATTATAATCACTTAAAATATAAAAGGGCGCCCACTTTATTTAAGTCAAACTATTGAAAGTGACTTAAATTATAATTTAAAAGATTTAAATGATGAAGTGGCGTATCATCTTGGAAATGCGTGCCTTTTTGATATAAGGCAATTTGGCAATGAGAAACCCTATTCTTGATGATTTCGACTTTGCCTTGGATATTTTTCCTATGCCTTCCTCTGTGATCAGGGTTTGAGCATTATTTTCCATTGGAGAACGATTCCTCTTCGATGTTGAGCACTTTTGAGATTGTGAGAGATCAGTCGAATCAGTGCAGTTGAGAGCTTCATTCAGAGGTTCTACATGCTTCTAACAGAGTTTATTATTCAGTTTATATGTGTCTGCAATAAGGGGGTTTCTACACTTGAGGCGTCCTCTTCAGCAATTCCACAGCTTCCATCTTTGGCTCTTCAGCATTCTACTTGGGCCGTACTTTTGCATTGGTAAATGTGCCTATTTTGGGAAGGCGTGTGAAGGAACTAGTTGAAACGCCTTTCTCTTGGCTTCCTTTTGTGACCCTTTCTTGGCGTCTACCTCTCTCAGGGGATTGTATCCTGTTTTGGAGTGGGAGAAGTCAGATCTGGAGCTTTGGCGAGTTTTTTTGTCAGTTTTCATCAATTCCGGCTGGCAAACTGAGAAACTTCTTTATTTAATTATTCTGGAGCATTTCGGGTATGTGATTCGTTTGTAATCTCATTGTATGTATTACAGAATAACATCTATTACATCTGTTGCTCAGAATATGTCTATATTGCATTTTTATAAGCTTTAATATGATGCGCACCTTCTCTTCTGTCTACAAACATTCTCTAAAAAACTAAGTAAAACACATTAAGACTTAAGAAATTATTGGGGTTTGAGTTGAGAGCCAGCAGGGCTCATCACATTTTGGCACTATCTTCACACAAGTAGTTTGGCAAGAGTTCCATTTAGTTCATTTTCCTAGAGGAATTATATTTTTAAAGAGCTTTCTTGTGCCATTTTTGTTGATAACAGTAGTCTTCGATTAGATATAGAGTATGTAGTCATAGATTCTATACAATTAGATTTAAAGTCTTCTCATTAGCCCGGGGATGCGTCCCCTACCCTAGTACCCCCATTTCCTGTAGGGGGCGTTTCGGGGATGCAGGAACACCTAGGAAACATCCCCATCCCCACCACACCCTCTCCCTCTCCTCCCCCGTCCCCTTTTGCAAAAAAAAAAAGGGGTAAATTTCTGAAACGTCCCAATTAGAGCAAGGGATGGCCAGCCACCCACTATGGCCCAGCAACATATGACTAAACACAATTAAAAACAAGGAGTGGGTGGGCCCACAAGGACCCCCCACCGCTTTAAACAACAACTAAACACAATCCACCCCTCAAAACAACCAAAAAGAAGAGAACTATCTAATTTTAACATTTGCAAACTTGTGTTGAAGAGCAGCAAGAGAAGAACAGCAGTGGAAAGAAGGTACTAGGGCATCAAATTCATTACATTCAACTTACATTTATTTTTTCAATTTGTTTTGTATTTTTTAAAGTTCTTTTCAAAAAATTTAACACAGAGTGGGCATTTTGATTTTATTTTTTCTTTTATTTGAACTTGCAGCTCTCTTTTAATTTCTTAACCAAAAAAACCATGAGCAGCAAAGAGAATAGTGATAGTGAGGAGATTGAAGTTCAAATGCAAGAAAGAAGTAGACCTAGAACTCATAGAAGTATGGCAGCCATTGGGGGTTCTTCAGAGAGTGGGAGTGTAGCAGGGCCAACAAGTACAAACCTACACACAAGGCCCATTTAACCCCAAGAAACCTCTCTTACAATTTGTATCAAGAATTGACAAAGATTATAAGATACGACAAAAAATTCAAGGGGGGTAGAGTATAACTATGCATTTATATAAAAAGACTATAGGGACAGCTACTCTAGAGTTTTTTGTCATCTTTTCTGGATAGGTGGTCAAGGGGTGAAAAGTTGTGAAGCTATAACTCCAGCTGAGAAGATTGAGGCAACTAGATAGCATATGGAGGGGCAGGCAAGACAGAAAGGAATTTCATTGAAAAGTTTGCAATCTAGTGTGTCATTGCTACAAGATCCATGGATGTTGCAATTCAAGGGGGAAAGGGTTCTACTTCTACTAGGGGAAAGAAGACAACTACTAATGTTGCAGATATGATTAACAAACAATCACAAGATGTGGTTGATTCTTCTAATGCTAAAAAATTTCATGCTCGAGCCGTATCATTTCATGTGGCATGTTCAACATAATTTAATCAAATGTTCAAAGATTTCATAATTGTTGGTCTCTCTTTAGTCCCACCAAGAGAATATAAGCTATGCACCACCCTCCTCCATAGTCTATTTGTTATTCAAATTATGTTTGAATGTTTTATGATAGCAAATTGTTGAGTCTCTTTTAGCCAACAAAGAGTTATTGTAATTGTTGTTCTATTGTGTAAGAACAAGATTGCAAGCCTCTTTAGCTGCAATTTCTTGTTCCAGGCATGTTAGAAGTGAGTTTTGTTCCAGAAGTTTGAGTAATAAAATCATGAGCCTCCTTTGCCTTGATATAACATCTCAGATTTCGTTATTTGTGTTCTACTTTTATGATCTTGATTTCAGCTTACATTGAAGTGTGTAGATGTTTGTTGAGAAAGAGTTTATTGAAGTATTTTGTCAGAGAAGATCAACCTTGTTAATTTATAGTTTCTCTTGCTCTGCGTATTACTTTAGAAGTTCTTAAATCAGAAAATCTCAGCTGCGGCGTTTGTGTTTAATAAACCTTGTGCTCTAGCTGATCAAAAGATAGGCAACTTAGTTCTTCATTTACTTTCTTTCAACACCATCAGCAAGAGGAGCTTCCCCTCCTAATTTGAAGAGCAGTTTTACTGTGCATAGTTATCTGTTTCAAATCGCATTCCGAGGTGCGAATTTAAGCGCCAACAAACCATAATTTAATCAAATGTTCAAAGATTTCATAATTGTTGGTCTCTCTTTAGTCCCACCAAGAGAATATAAGCTATGCACCACCCTCCTCCATAGAGAATCTTCCAAGGTGAATGTGTTGATGGAATACATGATACAAACTCAGATAAGGGATGGATGCTCCATCATAATGGATGGGTGGACCAATATCAAACATCAACCACTCATCAATATTATTGTCACAAGTTTAGTTAGCTCTTATTTTTTTAGAGTTTTTTATTGGTCAGGAAAAAGGAAAGATGCAAACTTCCAATTTCAAATTTTGAAAGATGCCATAGAAGAGGTTGGAGCCTCTAATGTTATACAAATAGTGACTGATTCAGCCTATGTGTGAAAATTAGCTGGCTTGATGGTGGAGGGTGCTTATAAGCACATTTTTTGGACCCCGTGTTGTGTTTATGCATTGAAAAATACTTTGAAAGACACTAGGAAGATAGATTGAGTGAAGGCAGTGGTGTTAGAGGCTAGGAAAAATCCACTCAGCTTCTCCAACTTGGTCATAATGATCAAGCCTAACCATCCTTTTTCTTATTTGTTGTGGCTCAAGCTCTTTGATTGCCAATCTACTTGGAATTCTTCTTCAAAGGTCCTCTGTTGGTACTATAGCCTGGTCTGCTTTTTTTGGCATGCTCAGTATCTTCCCTCTCTAGCTTGGTAGATAAGGGGATTCATGTTTTCAAGGATTATGGTTGTCAAATGGGCTCTCCGGACACTTCTTATTGGGGTAATGAAAAAACTCCCCAAGTTTTTTCTCTTCTTGCTTTATTTATGGCTCTGGCCATTTGGAAATCTCCATGTTGTAAAATGTAAGAGAATTCTTTTAAAATAATCCTCCTTTTTTCCCAAAAAATAAATAGAACAACAACACGTACACAAAAAAAAAGGAAATTAATCGCATACAACTTAATAATGTCGATGATTTCAGTGGTATGTAGTATGTACAACATTTTTTTGAGAAAGGATGATTTATTTTTACAACCTCTAGCACTAGATCTATATGTGTGTGTCTACAATAGAATTGGAATAAGTGCCATCAGAAGGAGTGATTAGCCCCAGCAGTTACTGAAAGAGTGAGCTAGCAATCCTTATCAGAAGCAATCCAGGATTGGCAACTTATTGGGTCAAAATTCCTTTGTTATGGCCCCAATCAGCCATTATGACTATCTGTAATCATGACGTACATGGTTGATCTGCCAGCACAGACTGTTTGTGATAGTAGGGCAGACTGTTTGTGATAGTAGGGCCCGACTCTCCTGGTAATTGGCATTTTCTTTGTTCTTTTGTGTCTTTTCAACTATGACTCTCTTGGGCCCTCTCTTTGAAATCCAGGTTCTACGACTTCTGGTGTCATGGAGCACACCTGTAAATTCCATGTATGCATCTACTCCCAAAAACAAAAACAATCACTGTTTGTACAGAAACTGTGAATCAATGTTTCAGAAATTTTGTGGGTTTTACGCAAATTTTCCCTAGGGTGGGCCAGAATTACATAAACTTGCCACAGATGGTCAGTCAGATCAGGGATGGTTTTCTGGCTTACATTTTCTAACCAAATGTACCATCCATCAATCAAATGTCATGGGCAATCTGCTCGGTAACAACCTATCTGAACCAACACATTATCTTGTTTTTGATGTGGACTTTCACTGTCATTAAGGATTGCACGTTATTTATATTGAAACACAATTAACTACAGATTGATATCATTGGATATTTAAGCTCTATTTTCTTTGGTAGTATTGTTCCTTCAAAGTTCTTCCTTGTATTTTGCTATGATTTTCTTAGCAATAGCATCACAAATTCATATATTTTGCTTCAAGACAAAATTATATATTATTATTTTGTTTGAACTTCTTGTCTTAAAAGGGCCACTGCTGTTTCTGAATCCATGTGGTCCATATATAATGTCTGCTATCTACAAAGGTCAGGATACCTTACAATTGAATTTCTCTTTTTCCGCTCCTGTTTTCCCATTTATATTATCTCTAACGTAGTAGACTTATATTTTCATTTTTATGTGTATTTTGCACTTTTTTACTCTTCATTTTGAAGAAAGCTTATTTTTTGCCACAAAGTAGGCAGGTAAGCTGAGATAGAAAATCTTAACATGATTTAAGCAGAAATTTTATATATCTTCATTATTGGTTTAGTTAAACTACAGTCTTAAACATAATGTTCCATTTCACATATATCATGAACATGCATGTCATGGTCAAACCGTGTAAGCAATAATACAATAGTATTAATCATAATTGCATTCAGTCCAAGAATGTTGTAGAAACAATCACTTTGTGGCATCTCACACTATGTTATGGTTGCTTTCTGGAATGAATCATTACGAACTCTTCCATTACTAATCTTACATTTATTTTAACTACTTCTAGTTTCTACTCCTTGGTCTGTTTCAAAAGAATAATTTGCCTCACCTCAAAAAGTATACTGTCAAACTGCATGACATCAATTAATTTATGGTGTACACTTGCTCCATACCTTTTTCATGTTAACGAGTGTAATGTTAGGAGTACCAATTAGGAGTTCCTGCTAGATGTCCCAGTTGGTGGTATTCTAGTTTGTTTAGTGATGTGTCATTCTCCAAATATCTATGAAGGGCACACAATTTACTGAGAGGGATGGGGGCGAAGGGGTGAATCAGTAGATCAAATCTATTTAAAACTCTTAACTCAATCACATATGCCAAAACAGGAAACTTGAATCTTCACTACTACTAATCAAGCACCAATCAAGAACACACATTCACACAGTAGAACACAAGAAATATGTGGAAACCCAAGATGGGAAAAACCATGGTGAGACTAGCTGCTTGGATCTGTTGTCCAAATCCAGCCTCACAAAGCAGAAAGATACAAATGAATTTTATAATATGAAGTAGGCACCAACCTGCTGGAAACACCAATCCCCTATTGTATTTGTAGGCACCAACCTACTGGAGACACCAATCCCCTACATAGATTAGTACAACAAGCATGTTGTACCCAAACCATTTCTTTTGCTTCATTAAGGCATTTTGTTTAAAATGGTCTAAACCTTGTTAAAATGATGTCAAAACATAGTTTTTGGGCAAATCAAGTATGGACTTTGAGTCAGTTTGGTGTCAAGAAGATAATAGTGAAATTTGGAAAGATTGAAAATTATGGTTTCAAACACCTTGTTTCAGGTCGCGAAACCCTAAAAATTGAAACTTGTCAGAATTGGCTGAAATTAATTTTGATTGGCTTATTTCACATCAGGATCACAGTGGTGAAGTTAGTTTTAGTTAAAAGTCATTTTAAGCCTGGTGGGTAGTTTTCACTTTTTCAGGAGAAAAGTTAGGACCTATGAGGTCGTCAATGGCAGTTGGTCAATACCATGTGTCAAAATCTAAGCTTGAAACTCAAAGCAGAACATTCTATGATGAAGGATGCTGAAAAAGATGCTTCACGACGGAGGGGATTTTCACATGGCAAAAAGTGCAAAAAATATTGTAAGTCTGGAAACATTTCACTTTGTAACATAGGAGACACTTGCGCAATCAACATGCAAATCAACTTTACAGTGTCCGTACATGTGAAAATGGTGAAAAACAATCACACGCATCAGCAGTAGTAATGCTTCTATGTGGTCAACTCAGCAGCCAAATGGTGTTCCCAAAGCGCAAAATGGAGGAAAACATCGAGTCCAGGACAAATCTGTGCCCTAGTAGCTCAGGGGCGCCCTTCAATTTGGAGGCTCAGATTCAATTGTTTCTGGTTACAAATACATTCATTCTCTTCGGTTTTTAGTCAACTTTCTGGCAAGCTATCAAGCGAGTCCATCTGACTTGCAAAACTCCAACAATCAAAGGCGAAAGCGGAAGGTACGGTGTTTACATATCACAGGGACAGTCAAATTTGCAGTTTTTGCGCCCCTATAGCCCAAGGGCGCCCTTGAATTAGACATGCCAGATGAATGAGTTTGCAAATTCTGTTTCCGGGGGATCTTTTCTGATTCAGCCCAGCTCCACAATGCATCTGTTCACAAGATCGTCAAATGTGCTAAGTGACCGTGGCAGTGGTTCCAACAAGCACATAAAATGGAGGGAAAATAAAAGTGAAAATATCAAATTGTACCTCTATAGGCCAGGGGCACCTAGCCTTTTGGCCAACTAGATGAGGTTTTTAATAGCCATCGTCTTCACGAGATTTGTGCAAAATCCTCCTAGCTATTCAGTAAATCCAACCGTCAACCCTCAGGGTTTGTCAAATGCCCGTGAGTGAAGAATCATCGAAGAATACTAAAGAATGAAATCAAGCAAAAAAATGGCAAAGTATGGAATTTACATACTCCCTTGGAAAAGGCGCCTTCTACTAGAGGTCTTAGAAGCAGTTTTCTCGCTTCGTCACTTCCAGGAACATCTCTTCCAAGTTGTTCTAGCTTCGCGATGAGATCAACAACGCGTGCATCGGAGCAATCCAGCTTCCGATGTCAAGGGTCAAGTACAACGTTCATGTGAAAGTTGCAAATTGCAAAATCATTCTCAAGATGGTAGTTGCACCTCTACAGGCCAGGGGCGCCCTTGCATTTGAGGCCCTTAATTGACTTTCAAACACTCTGCATACAGTCATTGTTTGCAGAATTCTTCTAGTTACGCGATGGATCCAATATCCAACGAAGGGGGTCATCATTCACCAACAGCGGTAGATTGAAGCACGAAATGGCAAATCAAAGAAATGGCAAGTCTGGTGGCCTATACATTATTTTAATAAAAGGCGACTTTGTTTTTGAGGCACCAAACATGGTTTTTAACACTTGCAGCTCCCAGCAGACATTTCATCAGAGTAGTTCTGGCTACGCAACAGATGTGTCAACTCAGCTCCAGCATCAACCGGGCATCTGAAAATCAAAGCTCAATAGAGGCGATTGTGACGTTTTCAACAAGCTACAAAATAGGAAGTTAGCTAAAAATCTCTACTTTTGATAGGGGATGCCTGGAGAGCCAAACTTGGACTTTTCGGAATTAGAAAAATATTCTAAGCAAACCCAAAAAGAGAGAATTCAATTAACTCAATTAAAAAAAATTAAATTTTCAATTTCAGCATGTCTTTAATGGGGCGATTTTCTTCAATATTTTAATATTGGCGCCTATCTTGAGACTCAATTGCAAATTCACATGATGAGTTAAGCTGAATATTTTAATATTTTAATATTTTTAAAACTCCAAGTCAGTTTATGTTGAACGAAGTGAGGTCCAATCAGATTAATTCTTTCCAGATCAAAGTTTCTACTTGCAGTTGGCGCCATAAACCTTCAAATTTCTTTATTTACTGCAAGATGGGGTCCATTTCTCTCACAACGGGTTGAAATGCAAGCAAATTTTCCTCATTGTGTGAGCGAATTTTCTCAGCAATCAACATTCAAAGGCACTACAAATATTATTTTTCAGATTTCCTTGCAGATACAGGTCCAGAATAATCAGCAAACTCTAGACAAGCATGGCGATTTTTGCAAAAGCAAAAACATAAAAACTTTTGTCTTTTGTCTTAAATTCTTCTATTCTCGTCTTAGGTTTTCTTCGCATGTCCAAGATTTGGCGACTTTTGAAAATTTTGATCATCTGGGTTGGTTGTGCACGGCTTCCTCTACAAAACCCATGTGTTAGAATTTTTCAGGAAAATTTGTCAAAGCTCTGCTTTTCTCAACTGAAATTCCTTTGCATGATAGAGTAAAAGTCAATATTTTTCAAAACGGAGAATCTGGGTTGGCTTAGAATCATCTTCTACACAAAACCCATATTTCAATTTTTCTCGGAAAAATTGCCCTCCAAAAACCCTAAAACCCTTGCAGTTCTTGACTAAAAAGTCTTTGCATGACAAGCTAAACGGCGTTTTTTCGCAATTCTGACATTGTGGGTTGTTTTAGAATCACTTTATCCACAAAACCCACATTTCAGAATTTTTCGTGAAAATTACCCTTCAACAGGGTATTTTTAGCCTCATCAGGAGACATTTTAGCTTTTCAGAGAAAGTTGTCAGAACATAGTCGAGTTTACAGTCAACAGGCGAGTTTTTCATAATGCAGTACACACAAATCGAATTCAAGACTAAGTCAATCTCGGTTCATGACTTCATCGGAACAGTTGACACGGATTTGCATAAGGTGCTTCCAGAGGCTATCTTGGATCCGATTAAGATAAATCAAGCAATACTTCAAAACATCGAAGAATCTGGGTTGCTAGAGGTGGCTTCACTCCCTATTTCAATTCATTGCATAGAATTTGTGATGTCTTGTGTCAAGCATTACAATTCTACTACCCGAGAAATTCAGTCAGTGGATGGACGGGTGATTTGTAGTCTTAGGCCTCAGGACATTGAGAGGTGTTTTGGTATTCCTCAATATCCGAACAATTTGGTCATTACCATGGATTAGTGTGAGAAAGCATTCAACGTTGATAAGGACATGTGTCAAAGCAAAATGGCAAAAAGGTGGTTAAAACAGAAGAAAGTTAAATTGCCACAAAATGTGGGTCGCGGAGAGTTCAATGATGAGTACGCGATTTTGATCACTCTTCTTAATTGTGTTTCCAGTCATGCAGATGCTAATAAATTTCAGCCTTGGATGTACTACATCATTGCTCAAATTATTTCCAGGCGAGAGCATTATGACTGGGCCTCTTTGATCAGTGACATTCTCCACAAGCAGATTACCGGTTTCCTGGTTGCCCACCAATTTCATATGTGTTCATATCTCGTATACTTGATTGCCTATCAGGGTCAGTTTAGAGGATTGAACACAGTGGTGATTCTCAGTGTACTTGATTGCCTATCAGGGTTAGTTTAGAGGATTGAACACAGTGGGGATTCTCAGTGTATAGAAGGTTTATCAATACTATGACCAGCTTGAGTTCACAAAGTCTGAGCGACATTTCAAGCGTGTACAAGAAGCATTCCTGATGTACACAGTGAGGAACCTAGACCAGGAATTGCATGTTCATATCTCAGCAGTTGCCAAAGCAACAATGGTAGAATAGGCAGACTGGTTCATTCAGTTCCCTACCTATACCTACATCCACGCCTACGGATATACAAGAAATCCAACTATGCTACCCCGTTATCCTTCGGATAGAATGATTTTCATGGAATTTCTAAGGCAATTGTATGATGTTCATTCACGTTTGCACCACAAGCGCAAGCTAGCTGCCAACTTTCCATTGCAAATGGGAATCTACTAGTGCAAGACAGCAATTGACGCCAAGGTTGTAGGTCATGAGTTAGAAAAACTTAATCTCAAGTACCTTGTTGATGCACACACATATGACCCTTGGGGTTGTTATTCAACTCGCCTTGGCGGTCACCCTTACCACAAGCCTACAATGGAGGATTATTGGGTCAACTGCGAGGATGAGTTCGAGGTGCGCCAACGCAACTACAGCAGGTTCACCCTCTCACAGATTTTTGTCTTCATGTCAGAGGATGTGGGAGGATTGTCAGATGATGATGGGGATGTACTTCCTCAATTCTTCAGAAAACAGGTTGGTACGCAGCCACTTCCAACTGTTGATTGGTTTGCCAAGGAATACTCATCTATCAAAGAGAGATCAAGTAGAGTCATTCAAAATAGTATACTCTAAATGGATAGCAAAAAGACAAGGAGGGCAGTCATGCCAAGTACAAAGCCGCCACCAGTGGAATCTTCACTACCATCCTCGTCAAAACCAAAACAAAAGAAACGGAGCAATCCTCCTAAAAGAAACAAAGTGCCTAATAATTCAAAAGGGAAGGCACTTGTTACAGAAACACATGTGGAGCCAGCCACGAATACAGTTCGAAGCTTGCCAGAGCTAGAGGTATAGCCTCCCATGCCATCACCTGCACCACAGCAGTATCCAATTCCAGTTCAAATTGATTTGGAGCTAGACTCGCCACCACGTAGTGATACCTCTACACATTCACACTCATCAGAACTTCCAATGACTAGCACCAACCCTTCCAGTGAGATTAGTCGAGACTCATCTTGGCTTGAGAACCAGCCGGGTAGGAAGAGGAGGCAGCCATCCTACAAACTTGACCATACGGATTTTGATCATGTCTATCAGGATGCACTAGATAAGAGAGAAAGAAGCAAGTTCATGCAGAGAGGAACGCTGACAAGGAGATCATAATAGAGACCGTTGCACCTCTAGAGGGCAGAGCTTGAACAAGGTAGAAATGGAAGACTTCAACGTGATAAAGGTCAACCTTGGTAGAAGTACACGCCAAACAGAGGTTGATTTCCTTCAGGTTGCAACGGATAGCATAAAGGATAGAGTGATAAAAGACGGGGAAGACAAGGCAGCCCTCAAGGCTGAAATCCAACAGCCTCATCAGTATATCTCTAACCTCATGCATAGAATTGAAAATGTCACCACCTTGCTCCCACAGACGCTAGAGCTACCAGCAAAGCAGAATCAGCTTAATCAGTTGGTTGTATATAGGAAGCGCCTGATAGATTGGGACGAAGAGTTCATCACAAGGGGCCGTTTTGTATTCACAGAGTTATATCAATTGAGGTACAATGCTCGCGAACTCCGTCTACAGATCCAGGATGAGGAGTGAGACTTGGCGGTTGATAGACCCAGAGATGAAATCATGATCTCTCATTTGAGGATAGCATATGACTTAGTCACAGACGAAGAAGATAAAGAAGTTATTTTTACTTGGAGGACAGTTGATCTTCAAGGTAAAAATACAGGATATAATGGCTTCAGAGTTGGCCGAGAGCAGATTACACGTAACTAGTGCACTCTGGTTCGTGAGAACTTTCATGTCCCGAGTTCCTTGCCAATATCAGCGTGAGGGTGGTGAGTACGTCGAGCTTACTGATGTTCAGTCAGAGTTGCAGGTGCTCATCCATGGTATTTTCAGTGGGTATTTTGTTGGCTGTAAGTTAGATCAACTTACAGTCATGTCAGTGTTATTTGATGAGGCAATTAAGCGTAGAGGAGAACTTCAGAGCCAAATCACAGGTGGTGAGGAGATGTTGCGAAGACACAATGTGCTACGACAGAGTATCAATGCTCCAGATGGTGATGCAGTCAACAACCTCGTGGAGGGGTTACTTGCTCAAGATCACGGCTAGTGAACTCTAGATCAGGACGTCCCACCTTTTCAAGATAGACATCAGACACAGCAGTTAACTCAATGCTTCTTTCCAAGTTACTTGTTGTTCC
Source organism: Sequoia sempervirens (assembly GCA_007258455.2). Taxonomy (NCBI): domain Eukaryota; kingdom Viridiplantae; phylum Streptophyta; class Pinopsida; order Cupressales; family Cupressaceae; genus Sequoia; species Sequoia sempervirens. The sequence goes on from VDFB02347262.1 coordinate 245,740, forward strand.
ACCTTTCATGCTATGTTTGTCTTGGAATCGTCAATGTACAGTTGGAGTTTTCATTTAGTTTTCATTTCAATAAGGATGTGCATATTGCACATGTCCATTTAGTTTAGTCTTGTTTCGGTTAACTAATGGTAGTTTTCCAATTAACTGCATAGTTTCCTTTATTTAGGGTTTAGCAATAAAATCTTGCATGCTTGCAAGACTGTAGTTGACTCAAGGTGATTTTAGGGTTCCCTACACCTTTGATGTCTATAAATAAGAGCTTTTTGCTCATTTTGTAATTAACTTTTGCACGTGATAGCATACATGCTGAGCAACCTTACCTGTAGTATTGCTATTCTATATCTATTCAAAGAACTTTTATTGTGATAATAAATAGTTGTGCAGCCTTACCAGAATGTTATTATTATGGTATTTGTTCACCTTATTTAAATGGAGTGGCTAGTTTGATCGTTTATTGTATGCATGTCTCGCTAATGCAATTTGTTGTCCTAGTTGGCTATCTTATGTTATGTTTAATAATCTTTGTTTCATATCTACACCTCAGATAGGTGTTGTCACCTCCTTGGGAATTTAGAAGTGAAGATTGTCGTTTAATGTTGTGCCAATAATCTTTCTTTCAACCTATGCCTCGGATAGGTGTCGTCATCTCCTTGGAAATCCTGACTTAAAGATTATCGTAAAACCATTCCCGCTCCTTTTTCCTCATGCTCTGTTTTCTTGAGGAGATTGGATAGATTAAAGCATTTAGTTTAGTTGTAGTCAGAGATCTGTAAAACCAGAGAAAATCCTTAGCTACAACATTCTTGGTTTCCTTAACCTTGTGCCTCTTCCAACCAAGACAAAAAGATAGGAGTTAGATTACTTTACTTTCACGCAAATCAGCATAAGAGGGAGCTTCCCCTCCTAATTTGAAGAGTAGTCATTACGCACTGTGCATAGTTGTCCGTACCAACTCGCACTCCAGAGGTGCTAATTGTTATGCCAACAAAGCAGAACACTAGTCCTACCGGATTACATAGATAAAGCTTACGAACCTTCTATTGCACCCAAATACATCGCATACACTTTTGAACTGGCTACAGACACTCTTCTACACTCCTTATGATCTTTTGATAATGGCGCACACTTTGAGATGCAACTCTCCTTGAATAACTTTAGCTTCACAATCGTCTCCTTGTATATTCACTATGTTTTCTTCAATTATACTTCACATTATGCATCCGTGCAATGGAGGAATATATACATGACATTGCATTAACACTCTTCCATGTCGGCCAACGGTCTGCAAATAACCAAGCCGACATAGGGTGGACCTAAATTCAAATTACATGAAACGTGTAACAGGTTGGTTCAAAACCAAATTTTGTTACCGCCAAAAGAACATGATGTCGTGCACTACCACAAGAACCTTAACCAAGTCCTATCTTAACACCACACGTAGATTTGAATACCACATGCTACTAGTCGTTACCGCACAAGTCTCAAACACCCATTGGTTGACAGACAAGCACAGAAAACCTTTTGTCACTTCAATCTTTTTGCATGTTGAACATATCCTCTGAAAACTCAGGAATATGATAGAACATGTGGACATACTCTCCTCTCAAACCGTAGAGCCAACAACGCCTTCAAAAAGGAGACCTGACAAACACTTAACCGACATTGAACTGAAACATTTCGGCACGACCTTCCAAATCACTTCTGACATATTGAATAGATGAATGCATGATATTGCAAGCATACAAATAACTACTAATATACAACATACTTTTGGACCATAGACACTCCAATATAGCTAATAACATATATTTCTACAAATCTTTGCAACTCAAAATGATATGATAGTACAATTACCAACACAAAAAGGTATGATAGAACAACTCCATTTGGTTCATACTCAACTCGTAAAAAGATAGTGCCACCTCTAATAATATATTCTAACATTAATGACAACCTTTGTTCAACAATCTCCCCCTTTGTCATTGATGGAAAACAACAAAATTTTGGCCATACACGAAGACAAATCTAATGTGTCCGGACCGAGTTCCATTTTCTCCCCCTATAAGATATAGCATTTTGAGTTCTATTTCTCCCTCTTTGACATCAATGGTAAAAGTCAACAATCTCAATGGCATTTCTCCCCCTTTAAACTCATCCTATAAACTGCACGACCACAATAACCTCCCTGACTGCAGCAGCACAGCCTTCATTCTACAAGTTCTAGAAACTCTTGCGGTAACTTATATGTTATGCAAACAAGAACATACATACTCCATGCCTTTGCCAAACTTCCAAGCGAAGACGGTCTTCAACTTCTGAGAATGCGGAGCATTCAAAGCTTCTTTAGGACAACTCCCTCTAATTCCATACTTACTGATGAAAACATTCTACAAGACCACCAAGCCTTCTTGCGGCAAGGAGACCAAGCTACCCCTCAACCAGTACTTCCTCTTGATTCAAGAGGAGGGAGCAACAACTCCCAGCTTTTGCCAGAGAAATTCAAAAGTCTCCTTAGGAAGTGGTTTTGTGAAAATGTCTACTACTTGCTCCTTAGTCTCAACATACTCCAATTTCACCTCCTTTTCTGCAACCTTCTCCCTCAGAAAATGATACTTGATTACAATGTGTTTTGTCCTTGAGTACATTACCGAATTCTTTGAAATGTTTATGGCACTAGTATTATCACAAAAAATAGCTACTGCAATATATTTTGCTTCTGCTATAGATAATGAAACTGAGTCATGTTTCTTGCTTAACCAGGACACTAAACCGTCACCAACAAAGAAAGCTCTGTCGCTTGTACTTTCTCGACCATCTATGCTTCCTACCTGATATGCATCTATGTATGCAGTTAGAATGAAATTTTCACTCTTTGGATACCACAAGCCAAAATCCATTGTAGCCTTCAAATATCTAAAAAATTCTCGTTACTACTTTGACATGAGTTTCTTTAGGTTATGCCTGAAATCTAGCTACCATTCCAATTGCCTACATTATATCTAGTCTAGATACAATCACATACAATAAACTGCCAATCATGGACCTATACAAGGTCTGGTCTACTGGAGCAGATTCATCATCTTTACTCAACTTACATCCTATAACCATAGGTGTACTTACCCCTTTGCATTCTTCCATCTTGAACTTACTCAACACTTCCTTTATATATTTAATCTGAGAAATAAATATGCCTTTATCTGACTAAGCAACCTATAAACCAAGGAAGAAAGGCAATTCACCAAGCATTGACATTTCAAACTCACTTTGCATTGCATTTTGAAACATCTTGCACATGTCATCACTGCTTCCACCAAAGATAATATCATCTACATAGACTACAACAACTAGTAATTGATCACCTTTTGTTTTTATGTACAAATTACTAACTGCACTTTCTCTCTGAAACCCTTGCAATTGCAGAGATTTGTCCAACCTGGAATACCAAGCTCTAGGGGCTTGCTTTAGTCCATACAGAGCCTTCTTCATTTTGCACACATAATCTAGCTTGTCTAAACATTGAAACCCTTTTTGTTGCTCAATGTAGACCTCTTCTTCCAACTATCCATTCAGGAATGTTGACTTCACATCCATCTGATATACTTTGAAATTCTTGAATGCTAAAAGGGCCAAAAACATCCTGGTTCCTTCCAGTCTTGCTACCGGAGAAATTTTTCCTTCAACATCAACTCCTTCAACCTGAGCATATCCTTTCACACAAGTTTGGCTTTGTTCTAGATTACCTCTACATCTTCATTCAGCTTGCTTCTGAAAACTCACTTAGTACCAATGACATTCTTGCCTTTTGGTATTGGGACCAGTTTCCCAAGTTTCATTTTTCCTAATCTAAGTTAGCTCTTCTTCCATGGCTTCTATCCATCCTTTTTCCTTGCTTGCTTCTATATAGGATTTTGGTTCAATTTTTGACAACAATGCAAAATGTACCTGTTCATTTGCTCTTTCATTTTTTCTCCGGGTTTGTACTCCACTATTCTTGTCTCCTATAATCTAGTCTTCAAAGTGATTTTTATGTACATACCTTGTCAAAGTCTCTGTACCAGTGTTCTCAAAATCAACTTCCGAGTCTTCATCATTGTTGCGGGTTGGATCTTCATCATCTTCTACTTGGAATGTTGGTAGATTGAATTGTGTCATCAACTCTCACATTTGCACTTTCAACAATCCTCTTCAATCTCTTATTATAGCACTTGTATGCTTTGTTTGTCATAGAATATCCAAGGAAAATACATTCATTAAACCTAGAATCAAACTTACCCAAGTTTTCTTCATCCCTTTTGATGTAGCACTTGCTTCCAAATATCCTAAGATGTCTGACTGAACTCGGTCTTCCTCTCCATAGCTCATATGGTGTTTTATCAGACTTAGGCCTAATTTGAGCTCTATTCAAGATGTATACTATAGTCTGAACTACTGCTCTCCAGTACACATCCGGTAGATTTGCTTGACTCAACATTGTTCTTGCCATATCTTGTACAATTCAGTTCTTTCTCTCAGCAACTCCATTCTATTGCGGAGTCCTAGGAGTAGAAAACTACCTCTGGATCCCATGTTCTTCACAAAATTCACCATACCGATCAAAAGTAAATTCTCCACCTCTATCTGATCTTAAAACTTTGATTGTCCTTCTAGTTTCATTCTCCACTAACACTTTGTAAGCTTTAAACTTCTCAAATGCTTCTGATTTTTCTTTTAGAAAAGTAATCCAGGTCATTCTAGTATAATCATCAATTAGCATCATGAAATACCTATCACCTTGTAGACTCTTTGTCCTCATTGATCCACACAAATCTGTATGGATCAAATCTAATGGCTTTGATGTGGAATACTCCTTTGTGGAAAATCTGAATTTTGTCCGTTTTCCCTCATGGCATGGTTTGTAGATTGTACACTAAGGTTTCTTGATCTTTGGCATATCCCAGACCATTCCTCTTGAGCTAATCTTCACAATGTCATCAAAATTGATGTGTCCCAATCTTTTGTGCCAGAAACAACTTTCTCTCTTTGTACAGTAAGACAACTTTGTCCATTCAACTCGTTGGGATGATATATGTCACTATATGTCCTGCTTCCTTCTGCAATTAGTTCTCTGGTACCTGATTTCTTGATTTCACAACCCTCAGCACTAAAAGATAACTTATAACCTTTATCACACATCTGACTTACACTTAAAAGATTATGTTTTAATCCTTCAACATACAAGACATCATGAGTTTTTGTCCTACCACCATCAAGACTCAAAGTACCTGATAGGACTTTGAAAAATTTCCTTGTTCCATGAGTTACATTTCAAAAATTTGAGTTTTCACTGGTTATCTGCAAGCTAGGGTTTCATTTTTCATTCATTAGGGTTCACCTATAGAGCCGAAACCCTCCTAAAACCCTAACAGTGCTAAACCTCAGCATTTTCTTTTAATCACTCATTGACCTACAATTACCCATTCCCAGTTACTTAAGTAACAACCTGAGTCATTGGTGTCGTCTGTCGACCGGCCCCTTTATCCTATTAATACCGGTCATTGCCTTTCGAAAATATTTTGTTAAAACTTTAGGTTCCATGGGTCATGAAAAATTGATATATTATGTCTTATATTTATGTCCTAGGTTCAAAAATATTTTAAGTCTGAGACTGATAACCTGGTGAATGGCCCCGCTTTAAGTTGTAAACTTGAAGCACGTGCATAAAATTTCTTTAAAAGGCTCGGCCTAGCCCCGCACATGGCAAGTGTTTGATATTCATCAGTTCCCTGCAATCCCACACAATTAAAATATTCACAAAAAAGGCAATGCATGATAGCGAGAGAGTGCCATGTGTCCAGTCTTCACAATGAGCCCTACAATCTTCTAAAAGGAAATAATGGTGGGCCCTTAATCTAAGAGCTAATGTGGAGCCACATGGACACAATCTGGACCATTCCCTGCCATCTCGCGGGGGTCCTTAAGGAGATATGGGTCGATTGTGGTACAACAAGAGGTTGTCGTGTGGCATCATCCTAACCGTCCAAGGGACTATTGGGCGAGTAAAATATTAAGACAAAAAATGGAGGGTTAAATGGTATAAATTTGGGTACATGTGGTCTCTATTGGTAAAACAGTGTTGGAGATGTTTTAATCCTAACCGTTCAAATTTCAAAGGTTTAGGCACATGGTAAAATTTGCCTAAGTGTGGGCGATCACATAAAAGCTTAAAGGGTGCACAGGTCAAGACATGTGGAGCAATCTAGTAAATCTCCCTGCTATCCCACAACCCTTGATCTACTTCCTAGCAGATGCATGCAGGATTGCGGGGAAGCGACACGTCATCCTTCTCGACGCTTTCCAAAAGAGGTAGGGCCCATGATGGCGGAGCAAGAGCTTTTCCATGTGGTTGATTCTCATTGACTCGATGTGGTAGTCAAATTGAGTCAAGTTTTTCAAACTTGATTGACTCCATTTGAGCCATTCAACGATATAGGTCATCGCAAGATCAACGACTAAGATTCAAAATTACAAAACTTGATAGATTGAGTCGTTATGGTTCGCGCGAGCAAGCAGTAATGGCGGATGTCATGCTTAGTAATCAAATTAAAGGCTTTTTCGCCATAAAAGTAGGGATGAAAGCATAATTCTGAATTACCAAAGCATTTCTAAGCATCCGAAGATCAATTGCAATAGTTTTTCAAGCTTCTTGCACTCCAAATTAGGGTTTCCAACATTCGAACACCTGTAAACAAAAGTTTACCTTCTCTGTATCAAATTTCCAGTGAATTTGAGTGCAGCTGCAACCTAAGTGTTTTGAATTGCTTAATAGGATTTCTTTTAAGGTTTGACGTTCATAATTGTTGTCGAATTACCTTGAAATTGCCCTAGTTTTTGTGTGTCTATTCTAGAAAAACTTAGCCGCCTTGCAAGAAACCCTAGGTTGCATTACAAAAAACCCTAGTTGCATAACCTGTTACTAAAATGGCACCACCAAAGGCCCAAACTTCTAGCTCCACCCTAAAAAGAGGCCTCCACAAAGACTTGCTTGCCCAATTGCCCAGCTCTACCAATGACAAGAATGTGGGTAAACTTATGTTTCGAAGCCTACGGACTAGAAATATAATCAGATACCTAACTTGTAGTGTATTTTGGTGAGGTGAACATATTTTTGTATTTTTGCACAATCAATATCTCAAAAGGTTTTCAACAATGACAACAAAGGAGTTTTGTCTTCTTGTACAACAAGGTTTTTGATTTCATTTGCCAACTTAGCTTTCCCGGGTCCACATTATGAAGAATGAAGAAAAGGAGCAGCAAAGAACTGCAATCCACATCAAAGGCACTTTTGGAGGGACAATTGGTTACTAAGGAGTAAATATAACCGTTTTTGTCCTGGGAATATTCCACCCACAAGTTTGCAAATGTGATCATATTTTGAAATGTAAATGAATGTCAAATGAAAATGTGACATGTGTGACGACCCGAAGCTTGTTGCTCCCTTGTTCTATAAAAGGGAATTCAAGGTCATTAGCACAAGATGATTGATCTACCAAAGAATTTTGTAATACACAGCACAGAAATCGAATCTTGTCTTAGGTTATTGAGTTTGCATTTTATGTTACAACAGTACCAACATTTTAATATAAGAATTGGCATGATTCTAAGTCAATTGTCTCCTATTGTACACTTTTCATGAATTATTAATGAAAATGATCAAGGATCTTTCATTTGGTCTCCATTGTTGTTCCAGTGGATGTATGCTTTTATCAATGTTATGATTCAAAGAATTGGTTAAATTACTTTGATAGAAGTATAGGTATGTGTATTCGTGTGCAGGGATTTGTTAAGGAGAATTGGCTCAGGATATTGAGTGCAATGTTGTAATGCAATATTGTAAAGCTCTGTGATAAAAAACTAAAGGGGATATTACAACATTTCAAAGTATTTTTCCCTTGTCAAAGCACTGGGAGGGGGTTTTTTAAATACACAAAAAAGTATTTCCACATACGCTTAAAGTTTCAATTTAATCTTCAAAGCCCATTAAGGTGTAAATCTTCCAAAAATAATTAAAACAGAAGTCAAAGCCCCTGAATAAGCATTCATTTTTGCTTTCAATTTGTAACTAAACATGCTTTTAGCATGATATCTATGAAGAGCTTTAAGTTTGGTCACATATAGTGAATATTTTAAGCACTTTAAATTTTATCCTCAGCCTTAGTGGACTTAAACTTTTTTGACGACGTTCATTTGAGGGCTTCTTTTTTTCCTAGAAGTTGAGCCCTTACAGGCAATTGTAAAGTTTCTAATTTGAAATTGTATGAGAGTTCTCAAAGTACTTGAGTAGGTGACTCATTCAGAAGGCCACCATCAAGGCAACATATTACAAAGAATTAATTTTGTAAATTAGAGGAGGCTTAATTTTTCCAAGTCTCTATGTTGGTGTGCTTGAGGAATCGTTTTTTATTCCAGATATGGCCTCTGTTGATGTTATTGCAGCTTCGGGCTTCATACTTCCTTAATTATTTGTGATTATTTAATGGCAACATATCTCTAAGATGGCCGACCTCTTTGTAATTATTATTTATTATTTGTAATTATTTTTATGGTGGCCGACCTTGTCCTTGAAAAGGTGTGACCCTCTAAGCAACATGTATATATAGAAGGTCACTTTCTCTCATTTGTGAATCAAGCGAAGTTCGATCTCCTTCTCCATTAAGTGCAAGTTCTTCAAGAAGAGTAGTGCGAATTCATATAGGAGCAGATTGTGAGTCTATTCAAGTGCAGATTGAAGGGCAGACTATTAGTGTGTGCTATAGCCATTGCTGGTGCTATTTATTGGCCTTGTGTGTGGCCTCATTGTAAAGATACTTGTTGCCATTGCTCATATATATAAGAGTTATATTTGTTGCTGGGTTTTTCTCCCTCAAGAGGAGGGTTTTCCCAGGGTATCTGCTGTGTTATTGTGTCTGATTTTGAATTAATTTTCTGTGCATTAAATCTGATCATAAAACTAACATGGTATTAGAGCGGGTTTGAAGAAGATCTTGATCAGATTTAGTCTTACAGCGATACTCTTTATTCTTCTTCTCATCTTTGTTCACTTCTATCTCTTCGTCAAGATGGTGAACGGTCTCAAGATCGAGGACAGACTTGAGGGAGCATCTAATTTCACATCTTGGAGATTCAGAATTATGCTCACCTTGGAAGAAAGTGAATTGGCTGAGTTCGTGGAGAGCAAAGTTTCTGAACCTACTGATGAGGAAGAGAAGATTCAATGGAAGAAGAAAGATACTAAGGCAAAGAAGATGTTAGTTGATTCCGTGAAGGATCATATTGTTCCCATCATCTCTAAGATGAAGACGCAAGGGAGATGTTTAAGTCTTTGGAGGAGATGTATGAGATCAACAACACAAGCCGTGCACTTGCATTGAAGCAATAACTTCATCATGTGAAGATGGCGGAAGGAGAATTTGTCATCGCTTACTTCATGAAGATTTCCGAATTGAGAGATCAGCTCTCTTCTATTGGTCATTTTGTTGATGTCAAGGATTTGACCATGCTTTCCCTTAATGGTTTTCCTTCATCTTGGGAGTCTTACATTCAAGGAATCAATGCAAGATCAAAACTTCCCAAGTTTGATCGTTTGAGGGCGGACTATATTCAAGAAGAGTCTAGGTTGGCTGTGAGAGGTATTGGTCGAAGCTCTACAAATGAAGACATTCATGTTCTTTCCGCTCAATCCTCAAAGAAGAAGAGGAATAGAGATAAAGGAGCTGATGGTGCTCCCCCATTCAAGAAGAAGTGGGATCTCTCCAAAGTCCAATGTTTTTGTTGTGACATGTTTGGTCACTATGCAAAGCATTGCCCCACCAGCCTAATTAGAATCGCTTCATTTGTAGATGTGGTTGAGATCTCTACTCAAAAGGATTCTTAGGGAATTTCTATTCTAAGCCATGGGCCTATGTTCAAGCCATTAAGGTTGTGTGTTGATCTGTGCACAAGAGCAGCGTATCTTACTGCGTCCAGTATTTGCATCCATCAGAATATTTAAAGAGATAAGTATTCTTTGTTTGTTGAGTTATATCATTTAGTTGGATCTTGTAATTAGTAAAGAGAAATAGTGGTTTCTCTCGAATTGTGTTCACTAGCATAAGATCCTTTAAAAATTTCATTTATTACAAGTTATTTCATGTTGGTTGTGAAGATTTCTGAGTGTGACTCTGAAATAAAAAGAGAATTACAATTTCGATGGTGATTAGTTGGTCACATCGATATCATTCTCTAATGCTTGAACTGTGATAGAGCCTTGAACTCTTGGAGAGAGTTGGTTCTACATGCTAACTACATAATGTATTCAAGAAATCTGTAGTTGTGCAAATTATCTTTTGTTGTGCTGAGTTTAGCACTCTTGAGAGGAGTAAAAGATGGAAGAAAGAGTTATATCAAAATTAAATAAAGATAAGTTTCTTTATCCCTTCATTTTGATCTTTTGATATATTTCTCTTTAGGTTGATTTATTTATTCATGTTTTAATATTGTTCATAAATTTTATGTATTCATGCTATAACCTGAGATAATAAACCTTGTATGATTCTAGCATTGATATTTCTTTGGATAAACTATTAGTAATCTCTCTCTAAAATGCTTTCAGGACAGTTCTAGGGGCAAGAAGGTGATGAGAGATTGCTTAGTGATGAAAAGCTTGAGGCATCTTGTGAGGAAGTCATGCCAACCAAAGAAATGATCAAGCGTGAAGTCACAACTTGCAGCCATAGGACTAAGTTGGTGGCTAGAGGGAGTTCACTTCCAAAAGACTTCTTTGCAATCTCTAAAGCAGGGATCAAGAGGGAGTTATGTGAC
>VDFB02347263.1:0-54729 GCA_007258455.2 Sequoia sempervirens
CAACATACTAGATATAATAATCATATCATATATAACAAATGGGCATTGAAATGCATAAATAATATAATTGAAAGCACTTGATCATATGTACTTACAACATAGTCGATATAATAATTATATCATATACAATAGATATGCATTGACATGCATAAATAATTATCATATGGTTAGATGCATGATCAAATAATAATATAATTAAAGCAATTAGTATACTAAAACATTAATAAACTATAAGATATTGATCAAACAAATCCACACTTTATGAAATTCATTTGCAAAGCAATCAAATTGATTAATCTAAAGAATTGAACTTAAATCAAAGCAATTTAATCAAAATGAAAGTGAAAACTCTCAATCTCATTTTGGATTGATGCATAGTTATGATGTGGAGTGCTAAATTGAATGCATAATCCATTTGAAAAAGCTTGGTTAATAGGGTTGATTCACAAAAATGCTTTAGAAATTAGTTAAGAATTCTAAAGAGTAAGGCTGCTATAAAGATTGTGAATGATTTTATGTTAGAAGGCTTGGTATTTATAGACTTAATGAATTATGATCAATGGTGAGGATTGAAAATGATAATCAATAAATGAGAGGAAATTAAGGAGGTGAGTATGGATCAAGGTTTAAATCAATGGTTCATAATCCATGAAGGTGTGGATCAAGGATTAATCGAGGGTTTATAATCCATGAGAAGCTCAACAATATCCCTTAATTCATGGAAATATGTTGGAGATATTTTGAATTGGATGGAAGAATTTGAATTTGGAAAGGGAATATTATTTGTGCAAGTTGGAGGATTGGAAGAAAATTAGTTAATTAAACATTATGAAAATCATTTAATTGTGCAAGTTGAAAGAATTAAGATCTTTAAATAAATAATTAGAAATTATTTAATCAAGAAGGATTACTAGAGCGAAAAATGATGAATTAATAAAATAACCTTAATTATTTGATTAATAGGAGAATAAAGTGAATTTAACTAAATAATTGAATATTATTTAATCAAATAGGGTAATTAGGTGATTATGAGAGAAAATTGTGTTATCAAGATGCGTGATATTAGTCAAGACATTTTTCAGGTGTCTACAACAATATAACATGAAACCCCATATATGAACTAACAATTCAGTGGATATAACACTTACATTGTAGACAACAAATGCACATTCCAAAGCATACAGAGTATAGTTGAAAACTCTATAAGCTATGCACTTATACAACAATGATTGTAACAAGTAAATCGTATACAACATATATGCATTGAGAGGCTTGAAGAAAATAAATGAAAAATGTTACATCATAGAGGAAAAATATGTGTAAAGAATACAACAAACTTGCACTTTCAACACACTGGATAGAACATGTACATCCTATACAACAAATAGGAATTAATAGGCATAAACAAAATAACTGAAAACCTAATAGAATATGCACTTCAAGCAAAGTGGATATAGCACTTGCATCCTACACAAAAGATATGAATTCACAAGCATAAACAATAGAACTGAAAACCATAAATTTTATGCACTTACATAGCAGTGGGTGTAACAATTAAATCATATACAACATATATGCAATGAGAGGAATAAACAATATATCTAAAAAACTCCATATATGTACTTAAATAATAGTGGATAGGACATTGAAAATGTTTACAACATACGTGCTTTCACAAGCATAATTAATATAGCTTCAAACTCTATAACTTCAAACCCTCTATATGCATAAATAAATTTGACATCGTATTCAATAGATATGCATTGAGATACATAAACAATGTAACTAAAAGCCTTATCGGTTATGCACTTACAAAAAAGTGTGTATAAAAATCACATCGTATAGAACAAAAACGTATTGAGAGGCATTAACAAATTAAGTGAAAACCCCATATGTATGAATTCCTAGGAATAAACAATATAACAAAAAACTACATTGACATGAATTATATAGGTTAAGACCAATATAATACCTGAAACTTTATGATGTTTGGTGATGGTAGTCTTTTGTTACTGCTTCATCTTCTTCTGTCGTTGCCTCCAGAAAAATATAGTAAAGGAACTAAAATTAAGAGGTGAAAACAATATGAAATTGACAAAGATTAGATGTAATGCATATTTAAATTGGTAAATATGTGTATATGTTTAATACTTGTTTGGTATGGAGTATTTAATTTATGTTCTCTTCTTTTCAAATTTGAAATATGTTTGGGTACCTTAAATTACAAAGTTTGTATGAATTTTTCATAAATTGTAGAGTGAATTGCTTGGTCGAATGATTTAATGGTGTGGGTTGTTTCATTTTTCTCCTCTTAATATAATGGGATCTTTGGAGGCCTTACAATTTTTTATCAATGGATGGAGGTGGGCATATTGGAGGAAGGGACTAGTAGGTAGGTGGTTGAGTTTGATTGATAGGACACATTTGAATCTTTTAAGTTGTAATAGTATTAAGTTTTTGGGAAACAAGGATATTGAATATTGGATCCGATTTGATGTGGTGATTGGACATATGGGTTTTATTAGTGTTCACATGATATCTAGTCCATTAAAAAATTGATTGTTTAAAAGTGTAGTCGATGATATGTTCCCAAGATTCTTTGTTTTATATCTTTTAAATTATGGATGCATGTTTTCATACTATAGCTCACAGAAGAGAAACTTGGATTTTTTTCAGGTTGTGGCGGATGGTTTATGAATATTCTCTAACATGTATGATTATGATAATGTATCTCTTTTTGGGACAAATATAAATCATTTATAAAAAAAATTGTACAATGATTGGCCAGTTAATGTTTACTTTTTGGTCATTTTTTTTTACAAATGGTTAATAGGGCACTCCATTGTGAGACCCAGTGAGAACAACTTATGTCCCCACTATTGGAGCTCACTCCACTATTGGGTTCTCCCCCACCTTAAACTTTTTATTTTTATTTTAGATTATTTTTGGTAGATTTTTATGTAATCAATGACATGATTTTAGCATAAAGATAACAAAAAATTAAAATTTATTTAAATCATATTTTTTTTAAATTAGTATTAATTTTAAGTTGATTTATTTTTTTTAAATAAATTTGTAGATGTAGATCTTCATTTTTGCAATATAAAAATGATTCTTTTTATATTCAAATATAAATCTAGGTCCAAGTCAACTCCTTTCTTGCTAATTGTTACTTGCTGATTTAAATATGAAATATATTAATAGGTGTACTAAAATGTTATAAACCCTAACTCATTATTTCATCATCTATCATTGATCATGGAAGATCTAGCACACGAGTTTTTTTGTACATTACATTTTCTTCATACTATAACATCAACACATAAATGTCCAAGGGATATAGTATTAGTTTTGGTATGTCTAAGTTGATCTTGCTCAAACTATTGATTCAAATCTATGAGCTTGACATAAGAAGAATATATGTGCTTTCTTAGCAAGCCACAAACATTACTAATCTTAACATATATGCTCCAAACAATGAAGTGAATCTTTGTTTCTATGCACAAAAGGTCACTAGTTAGCAAGGTCAAATACCCAACCATAGATTAATTCCTCTCACAATGTTTGAATCCATACCCACAAAATTCATTTTTGCAACAACAATAATGACCTAGAGCATAACATGATGAGTTTTACAATTTGACAAAAATTGTCTAACATATAACTAAGCACTTACCACAAGGGAAAATCTCAAAATTACATATGAAAAAATGTTTTGCATCAAACCTAGAGCTAAGTACATGTATTTATTTATTTATTTACACATTTATTAGCATATTTATTTACTATTATAGTCTTGTTCATCAATAATATAAGATTATTTATTGATGCTTATTTGATTAAATTATCCTAAGTTTTGTATGTAGATGTGATTTATTCACTTACACTTCATTAACTAGATGGAAAATAGTTATAACAAAATTACTTCATCAATAGGCATTCCCTATATGGAAAATGCTCCATGATAAGTATTGTCATGGACATAATCAATTATTTGAAAGATACTATAAATTTTGACTGACCATAACAACTATCATCATTGATCATTTAGTATGTAAAATCATAATCAATCATGCATCATAATCAATGATTGATGTGGACATTATCAAGAGAAATATTTTGGAAACTATTTGCCTATCTAATGACCTTTTTGGGATCTAGCCCATGTAAAACTTTATTAGCAATTACAATTGATAAAGTTTAAGTTAATGTAATTATTTAATTACACATTTTATATTAATTTTACTTAGATAATTGATTTTATTTACGTAGGTAGATTTAGCAATAATGAGCTCACTTGATCTCTTCATATTGAGTTCACTATTAATTAACTTATGGCTAATTCAACTCCGTTGAAATTTTTTTATTTTTAACTTTTTTTTCCTAAAGTTTATATTGTATGTAAATTCCTTTGTTTATAAAAATATTTCTTTTTAATATCTTTGCATCTCTCTACATTCTCAATATTGTTTTTTAGTTATTTTCATTCTACAACATATATGTATGTTTTCTTGTATCTTTGTAATCTTCTACAGTCACCTAGATATAGGCTTTTGTTGGATTCTCATTGAATCCTACAAATTGTTTAGACTTAACTATAGATGAGGGCATCTTTGTTTACAATTATAAGGTTGTTTAGATTTCTCTATGGTTCAATTTGTTTAAATTATCCAAGAAAACCCTTAGAGACATAGTGTATTGATCTTGTATATAAAAGAAAGCCAGATTTTCTATTATGTGTTCATTTTCATAACTTAGAATCCCTTGTCCTTGAGTTTTAAGAGTCTCGCAAGAATAGATTATACATTTTTTTGGTGGGAGGCATAGGTCATTTTCTATTCAACATATATAGTTCCAAGAAAAATAAGAGTTGGAATATGTTGAAACCAAGTAAGATACTAAGGAGTTCATGTAGAGTGGGTTAGTGTTTACATTTTTTGTAGAGGATAAATATAAATAGAATCATATGGGTCATGATGTAAAGTTGTAGTTATTAAGTTTGAGGAGAAGGGTTTTGTGTAAAAATTAGTGAGAAGCTTGGTTGGATTATGTTGAAATCAATTTGGAGGGAGTTCATTGTTGGGAATAAGATTCCATTTAATTGCAATCCTAAACATATTTCATGTATCTCCTAAGTCCTTGGAAAGTGTTCCCCAACACTAGGATTAGAAAGAGATTAAATTTGAATGAAATGAACATGTAAATTGACATTTGTGATTATTCCTAAATGATAGGAACATGTGGGGACATCCAAGAAGAGATCCTACAAGATAGGAGCACATGGGGTGCCCACATGGAGGTGGAACCCACCTTGCTTCGGTTAACTGCTTGGAGGATTGATAACACTTCAGTAATGCATGTTTTGATCCTAAAAATTAGGGATTGATATTTACATGTGGAGTGGCACTATCAGTTCAATATCAGTTTAGTTTCAGTTCAGTATTAGTTCGGTTCAATTCAGTTATCTTCAATTGCATGTAGTTATTTTGAGTTGAATGCTAGTTGACTTGAGTTGACTTGAGTTGCATTACTAATTACTTCAGTTGCATGGCAGATAACAGGTGGATACTTTTAGTTAAGTGGGGATGATCAATCATGCATAATGTTTGCATGAATTGGTGGAGAGATATGTTTCAGTTAACTAAGATTAACTTGGGTCCACTTTGGGCGCCCAAGTTGGCATCTTTCAGTTAACACCTTTTGCATGAGAATATATTTACAAGGCTCAGTCAAGTGGGCCCATTCTTGGGTGCCAACTTTGAGGTGAAGTTTTCATGATATCTTCTTGACCAAAGTTTAGTTAAGTGTTCAATTTGGGGTGCCTAAATTGAGGAAGACTTTGGTTTTACTTCATATTACATTGTGGAACTCTACTTGCCCAATCTAGGCATATATTTTTGTGAGGAGATTTATGCTCTTGTATTATACAAATCTTATCAGTTTACATGCTCATTATTGTCTATTAATTACAGCAAGTGTATGAGAGTTCTATGAGAGTTTATTGTAGGTTGTGAAGAAGGATTGTTAAAGGCAGGGAAGCATATCAATCAAGGATTGATACAGTATTATTGTAATCTTGTTCTAAGGTTGAATAATACAAGCACTATTGATTTTGGTGGAGTTTTTTCCTGAAAGGGTTTCTCCACGTATATGTTGTGTCACTTATATCTTCTTGTCTCATTCTTTTACAATCTTCTGTCTCTTTCTAAAATTGGTAAAATTGATCTAAACAGATTAATCGTACACAAAGAATTGTGACAAAGAACACTTAATTAGATCTACAGTCTCATAGTTTTACAAGTTTTAAGCTACAATATTACCTTCATTTTCAACATCTGGTATCAGAGCTAATGGTTGGTTAGGTTTTGGGATGCCTTTCTCTTAAAAGTTTGAAGGTTTTTTGGTTGTAGTGGGAGCTTTTACTATTGTGTTATTGCATATTTGTAAAAGAAGTGTGTTAAATGAGTTCTACTTCTCGTCTAGATACTGAAAGACTAGTTATGAGATGTGGAAACTAAAAATGGAGGATCTCCTTGAAGAGAGAGATCAGTGGTTAGTTGTTTGTAATGAGACAAATCCATCTACAATGATGTCAGATGAGGTTTGGGCTAAGCTTGATAAGAAGTCAAGAGGGACCATAAGGTTATGTCTTGTTGATGATGTGTTCTTGAATGTTTCAGATGAAGCTACTGCATATAAATTGTGGAAGAGGATAGGTGATATCTATCAAACCAAAAGTATTACTAATAATTTGTATCTGAAAACACAGTTGTATCCTTTAAAGATGAAAGATGGTGATTATGTTGCACATCATTTAAATTCTTTCAATTTGATTCTAAGTCAATTAGAATTTGTAGATGTAAAGCTAGAAGATGAAGATAAATTCATTTTGTTACTTTGTTCTTTTCCAGAGTCTTGGGAAAATCTAATTGTTGTTATCAGTGGTAGGGGTGCAGATCCTAAGATGGACAGTATAATTCCTACTCTCCTATCAAAGGAGATGAGGAGGAAGTCTAAAACGGGATCCCAAGATGCCTTGTTTGTAAGAGGTAGGCCTAAGGAAAAGGAACCTAAGGGAGACAAGAAAGGAAAGGGTAAGTCCAAAGGATGATCTAAAACCCCTAGTAAGAGTAAGGTAAAGTGTTGGAATTGTGGGAAACCGGGACATGTAAAGAAGGATTGTAAGAACAAGAAAAAGAATTTTGATGCTTCTACAGAGAAATCCTTGGATGATGGTAATGATGCATTGATCATTACATCTAATATTTTTAGTGATGACTCTTGGCTTATTGATTTAGGTTGCTCCTATCATATGACCCCTAACAGGGAGTGGCTCACTAAGTATATTGCATATGATGGAGGGAATGTCTTCTTTGGAGATAATAGCACAACAAAGATTGTGGGAAATTTAGGAGAGGTAAAGTTATGTTTTAGTGATGGTAGGGTTAAGACCCTTAATGATGTTTTACATATTCCAGGAATTGCTAGAAATCTACTTTATGTATCTAAGTTCAATGATTCTAGAATGCATGTGACATTTGACAAAGGTGATTGTAGATTGGTGAAAGGGAATATGGTGGTTGCTAAAGGATCTCAAATTGGGAATTTGTTTAAGCTTAATACCTCCAATTTGAATAAATCAGCCAATGTAACTGAAGCTAAAAATACATGTATGTTGTTGCACCATAGATTGGGCCACATTGGTGAAAAAGGTCTTAGGACCATTCTTAATAAGAAATTGGTTGACAGTATTCTTGATTATAATATTGGAAAAAATGATTTTTGTGAGCATTGTGTGTTTGGAAAGCAATCTAGATCTTCATTTCCTAATGGAATAAATAAAGCTAAAGGATTATTAGAGATTATTCATACAAATGTTATGGGTCATGTGGATATTGACTCTATTGGAAAATATAGATATTATATCACATTTATTGATGATGTCTCAAGATACACTTGGATCTATTTTATGCATAAAAAATATGATGTGTTCAATAATTTTAAAGAATTTAAGACTTTAGTTGAGAAATAATCAGATCATAAGATAAAAGTGTTGAGATCATATAATGGTGGTGAATATTGTTCTAAGTAATTTGATAATTATTGTAAGCATGTAGGAATTGTGAGATAGAAAACTACTCCATATACACCTCAACAAAATGGAGTAGCAGAAAGGATGAACCGAACCTTAATGGAAAGAGCTAAGAGTATGTTAAGTAGTGCTAAGCTAGATCGATGCCTTTGGGTCGAGGTTGTAAGTACTTCTTGTTATTTAATCAATAGATTTCCTAGTTCATCTATTGAAGATAAAACCCCTTATGAAATTTGGTTAGGTAGGAAACCTAGTGTTGCACATTTAAGGATCTTTGGTTGTGAGGATTTTGTTCATGTGCCTAAAGAAAAGCGGTCTAAGTTGGATCCAAAAGCACAAAAATACATATTCATAGGTTATGGTGAAAATGTAAAAGGTTACAAGCTTTGGAATCCTCTAACCCGAAAAATTACTTTATCTAGAGATGTGATTTTCAAGGAATTTAGATCTTATACAAGAGAAGAACAACCAAAGGAGAAGGATACTTCTCGAACAGTGCATTTTGAGACAAATATTGAGAAGCATGAGGATGCACATGTTGAAGAACAATTGGATGGATTGGATGACGATAGTACAGAGTTATGAGATAGATGCTCATGATGAGCATATTGAGGAACAAAAAGAACCTTCTTTGAGAAGATCCACAAGACAATGGAATCATGTTGATAGGTATAGCCCACCTAATTTCCGTTGTATATTTTCTTTGATGAGTACTAATGATGAACCTAGATATTATAGGGAAGCTTTTTCTTTAGATGAGAATAAGCTTTGGTCACAAGCTATGCATGAGGAAATGGTTTCCTTGGATACTTGTGACACATGGGATCTTGAGAGTTTTCCCAAAGGAAGAAAGGTCGTTGGTAGTAAATGGATCTTTAAAAAGAAAATTGGAGCAGATGGTAATCTTGAAAGGTACAAGGCTAGATTAGTAGCCAAGGGCTACTCCCAAAGAGAGGGAGTTGACTTTAATGAAATCTTCTCTCCTGTTGCTAAATTAGCTTCTATTAGATTCTTTTTATCTATTATTGTTGCTTATGATTTTGAGATAGAGCAAATGGATGTGAAAACTACTTTCTTACTTGGGGATCTTGATGAGGAGATTTATATGAGGAAACCTAATGGTTTTGTTGTAAAAGGAAAATAATTATTGGTTTGCAGGTTAAAGAGATCTTTATATGGATTGAAATAGTCACCTAGAATGTGGTAACATAAGTTTGATGCTTTTGCATTGAAAATTGGTTATGTTAGGAGTGAGGAAGATCATTGTGTTTACATAAAATTTATTGATGATCAACTTTTAATTATTATCTTGTATGTTGATGACATGTTGTTTATTGGTAATAGCAAGGTAATGATCAAATAATTGAAAGCACAACTCTAGCACATTTGAGATGAAAGATCTAGGGGCTGCAAAATATATCCTTGGTATGGAGATCAGTAGAGATAGAGGTAATAGAAAGCTTTGCTTAAGTCAAAGAAACTATGTTGATACTATTTTGAAATGGTTTAACATGCATGATAGTAAACCAATTAATATTCCTTTACCAGTTGGCACACAGTTAAGTTTAGACATGGCTCCTAAATCTGATTTTTATCATGAGGAAATGTCTAAATTCCATATGCTAGTGCAGTTGGTAGTTTGATGTATGCAATGATCTATACAAGACCAAATATAGCCCAAGCAGTGGGAGTTCTAACTAGGTTTATGTCTAACCTTGGTAAAGAACATTGGACTTATGTTAAGAGGGTGTTTAGATATTTATGAGGTACTTCTAATTACTGTTTGATTTATCATGGTGCTATTGATATTGATATTATGCATAGATCATTGGACATACAGGGTTTTGTTGATTCAGATTGGGTAGGAGACCTAGATAGTCAGAGGTCAACAAGTGGCTATGTGTTTACTTTGTTTGGAGCTGTGGTTAGTTGTATGAGTAAGAGGCATCCCACGGTTTCTTTGTCCACCACAGAAGCAGAGTACATGGCTGCTACACATGCCTCTAAAGAGGCAGTTTGGTTACAGAGACTTGGGAAAGGTATTGGTTTTAATTGCAAGCAAATTAGACTTGAATGTGATAGTCAGAGTGCCATTTGTTTAGCCAAAAATCCTATGTATCATTCTCGTAGTAATAATTTTGATGTTCATTATCACTTTGTGCGAGAAATGGTTGAGAGTGGGAAGGAATTGATTGAGAAAGTTGAAACTTTGATCAATGCAATAGATTATCTTACGAAACCAGTTCCTACAGATAATCTCTTGGTGTAGGAAAGCCATTGGCCTTGAGTATTGTACTTGATTTATAATAATGATTCCTTTTTTAGAATAATTGCAATGTATAATTTCAAGTGGGAGAATGTTGAGAATATGATGCCATTTAATTGCAACCCTAAACATATTTCATGTATCTCCTAAGTCCTTGGAAAGTGTTCCCCAACACTAGGATTAGAAAGAGATTAAATTTGAATGAAATGAACATGTAAATTGACATTTGTGATTTTCCTAAATGATAGGAACATGTGGGGACATCCAAGAAGAGATCCTACAAGATAGGAGCACATGGGGTGCCCACATGGAAGGTGGAATCCACCTTGCTTCAATTAACTATTTGGAGGATTGATAACACTTCACTAATGCATGTTTTGATCCTAAAAATTAGGGATTGATATTTACATGAGTGGAGTGGCACTATCAGTTCAGTACCAGTTCAGTTTTAGTTCAATTCAGTTTAGTTATGGTTCAATTATCTTCAGTTGCATGTAGTTATTTTGAGTTGAATGCTAGTTGACTTGAGTTGCATGATAGATAACAGGTGGATACTTTTAGTTAAGTGGGGATGATCAATCATGCATAATGTTTGCTTGAATTGGTGGAGAGATATATTTTAGTTAACTAAGATTGACTTGGGTCCACCTTGGGCGCCCAAGTTGGCATCTTTTAGTTAACACCTTTTGCATGAGAAGATATTTACAAGGCTCAGTCAAGTGGGCCCATTCTTGGGTGCCAACTTTGAGGTGAAGTTTTCATGATATCTTCTTGACCAAAGTTTAGTTAAGTGTTCAATTTTGGGTGCCTAAATTGAGGAACTCTTTGGTTTGACTTCAGATTACATTGTCAAACTCTACTTGCCCAATCTAGGCGTAGATTTTTGTGAGGAGCTTTATGCTCTTGTATTGTACAACTCTTGTGAGTTTACATGCTCATTATTGTCTATTAATTGCAGCAAGTTTATGAAAGTTCCATGAGAGTTTATTGCAGGTTGTGAAGAAGGATTATTGAAGGAAAGGAAGCATATCAATCAAGGATTGATACAGTATTATTGTAATCTTGTTCTAAGGTTAAATAATACAAGCGCTATTTATTCTAATGGAGTTTTTTCCAAAAGGGTTTCTCCGCATATATGTCGTGTCACTTCTATCTTCTTGTCTCATTCTTCTACAATATTTTGCCTCTTTCTACAATTGGTAAAATTGATCAAAACATATTAATCATACACATAATTGTGACAAAGAACGCTTATTTAGATCTATAGTCTCACAGTTTTACAAGTTTTAAGCTACAATATTACCTTCATTTTCAACATTCATGAAGAGCCAACTTGTATATAAGAATATTATTAAGGAAAAAATATAAATAATTTGTTGTGAAGGGAAGAGGAAACAATGAAGTTTGAGGAGAGGGATTTGTGTCTAAATAGTGATAGTTTTGGTTGGATTATGCCAAAAAAAAAACTAAAAGGACTTCATACAAAGCCAGATAGTCTATAAAAAAGGTTGTTGAGGAAAAGATAAAGAAAATATATAGTGATCAAAAGAGTACCCTAGATGTAGCTTGCATTCAAGGAGGAGGGGACTTGTATATAAATTATAACTAACTTGAAGGATTAATGACCAAGGAAATAGGAGCAACATTATAAAAACCCTTTGAGGTCCTTGCTACAATACCAACTAGAACTATGCTAATTTTTTAATCTAAAATATGATTTAGCCACTTGTAATATTTTTATTTGTCTAAATTCTCTTTGAAGAAAATATATGGTTGTGTATTTTTAATGGAAATAAGTGTTTACGAGTGCATTTTTCTAGTATTTTTTTAATTTTTATATGTAAGATTGTTTTTTGTCATGTATCAGTTATAACATTATTTTTGTATCAACTATATAGTGTCAATTGTAATGTTTTATTTTAATCCCTCATTGTAATCTTGTGGCATTAGTGAGTGAATCTTTATATGGTTATGTTGGTTATTTTTTAAGAACCAAGCCGATCTTCAAAGAATCCTATGGAATTTCCATTTCCAATACTTAACAACTCGAAGCAATTGGCCAACGAACAAATGAAAGTAGAAAGTGCTTTCCTCCCTCACTTTGGGCTTTGTAAAACCTGAGAAGGTGATTCCACAATGTAAGATCCTCTGTGCCAATTAATCACATACATTGCACACAACAAATAGCTCTACATATCAATTTCTTTGACAATTGAATAAGTGAAAAGATCTGGCAAATACTTGCATATTAATTGTTTACAAAGCTATAAAGCATGATTGATTCCATTTGGACATATATTTTCAACAAGAATTATAGGATTTTAATGATTTTAAATGTATTGTTGATGAATGGCCAAGAAAACTACACCACAAACACAAAACTCAAGCCAGTGCCTTAACCTAGGGTAGGGAGTCAATCTCAACACTAATATAATTGGATAATAGATTAATACTTAGCATCATAAAGTTTCTACAATATTGCATTACAACATTATACCTTAATATTCTAGACCAAAACTTCTTAACCAATCTTGATACTCGAATTACATGACCCTATGACTTCATCCAAGCAAATTCAATTAATTCTTTGAATTAAAACAAAGATAACACCATACACTCATTGGATAATTTAGTTAATTAAAACTAAATTAAATTGTGCAAAAGGGGGATGAATATTCCTTTGGAATATTCCTTTTGGAGGAATGTGTAAAGGAAAAATATTCCCTTGGAATATTCCCTTGCAAGTGGGAGGAATTAGATTTAATTGATAATTAGACAATATTAATTATGCAATTAGGGGATTAGAAGAATTAGATGATATTCATTAAATAAAATGATTTAAAGAATGGGGGAAAGGTGGAATGACATTTAATTAAATAACTTACGGTTATTTAATTAAATAAGAATATTTAGGGATTTAAATTAAATAGTTTGATTTATTTAATTTAATGAGATGAAATGTTAGTACGAAAGGGGGTGAATTAACCTGATTAAATTAATTAGGTTAATAGATGCAAATGATATAATTAATTAAATGGCTAGACTAATTTAATTAATTAAGCAAAAAGAGGATGGGTCCGAGAAGGAAATGATGTTAGTATACCTGATTTGAGTGTCTGATATCATTCAGGACATTTTTCAGTGTTTACATTTTTCCCCTCTTTGAAGTGAGGTACCTGCTACTTTGGTTCAAAGACTAACACCCTTCAGATGAAAAATTGTTTCTTACATTAATTTTTATTTTATTTTTTTATTTTTAGATGCCCCATTGCTGCCACAGTGAAAGGAATAAAGAATGTGACTGATGGATTAGTATGGGATGATTATACTTGATCCATGAAGAATCAAAGCATAATGAAGCCACTAAAGTCAAATCAAAATAGGATCATTCAAATGAAAATTAAACTAAACATTTATAAAAAATAAGCACACTAAACTACGAAAGCTTTAAAATGCCTACTCTAATCGATTTGAAACTTAATTGTTGGGGGAGTGGTGTCGTGTTGATGTGCAACGGTGACCCTTTCCCAATCCTGTGGATAAATGAGCTTGTTCCAGTCAATTTTATTAAAGAAAATTGATGGAACATTTGTGAGATGTGTATGAAAACATGATTTTAATCTAAATAAGCATGATGTAAGCTAATTAAACATGATTTTATGCTAAAATCATTTAGATATGCAAATGCAAAGCTACTCTGGATGGATTCTAAACTAAAAGATTCAAACCCTAATTAATAAACAAGCTAAATAGATGCATTATGTGATCATGGAAGCCATTAATGGAAGCTTAAAGCTAATTAATGCAATTAAAATAAACTAAAAGATGTTAAATGTGTGCTAAATATGAGTGTGAGTGAGTGATTTTAACATCATAACTTTGATGTTAAAAGATGGATCCATTTATCTCCAAATAGTGCTTTATTTATAGGAGAGAAAATGAGAAATGAAGGGTTGAGATAAAAAATGCTAATCAATGATCAAGGATGGAGGAAGGATGAAACATGGATCATGAATTCTCATCAATGGATGAGAATGGAAGATGAGTTTCAATCAAGGGTTAACATTCATTCAAACAAACACACTTTTGATATGTACAAGAGGTCACAAGTTAACTTGCACAAGAAGTCACAAGTTAACTTGCACATGAAGCTTTGTAAGAATATTTCCTTTTTCAAATGAGTGGAGGGAATATTCTTTAGAATATTCTCATGGGTGAGGGAAAAGGATAATTTAGTTAATTAAAACTAAATTAAATTGTGCAAAAGGGGGAGGAATATTCCTTTTGAAGGAATGTGCAAAAGAGGAATATTCCTTTGCAAGTGGGGGGAATTAGATTTAATTGATAATTAGACAATATTAATTATGCAATTAGGGGATTAGAAGAATTAAATGATATTCATTAAATAAAATGATTTAATGAATGGGTGAAAGGTGGAATGACATTTAATTAAATAACTTAGGGTTATTTAATTAAATAAGAAGATTTAGGGATTTAAATTAAATAGTTTGATTTATTTAATTTGATGAGATGAAATGTTAGCATGAAAGGGGGTGAATTAACTTGATTAAATTAATTAGGTTAATAGATGCAAATGGCATAATTAATTAAATAGCTAGGCTAATTTAATTAATTAAGTGAAAAGAGGATGGGTCCGAGAAGAAAATGATGTTAGTATACTTGATTCGAGTGTATGATATCATTCGAGACATTTTTTAGTGTCTACATTTTCCCCCTATTTGAAGCGAGGTACCTACTACTTTGGTTCAAAGAATGACACCCTTTGGATGAAAAACTACTACTTAAATCAAAAAATCAAAAAATTCTAATTTTTAGATGCCCCACTGCTACCCCAATGGAAGGAATAAGCTGGTTCCCTAACCCCCTCGATAAATTGGGCGAAATTTTTGAATTTTGGGTTGATTTCTTGACAAAGGTTAAAATGCTACCCCAAGGGTCTGGAAAGGCTCTGGGATGCAAAAAATCATGCCAAAAATGAAAAAACAATGCAAAATAAGTTCTAGTTTGGCAATATTGGTGGAATTGATGAAAAACCCTAGCTTGATGGTTAAATTAGGGCAAAAAACCCTAATTTGCAAGCATAAATAGGTGATGAAGGGTCACTTTCAATTCATTTGTGCATTCACACCTTCAAGATTTCTTGCATTTTTAGCTCTGACCCTTTGACAAAATCGTACAATGAGTGCTCCCACGACACATTTCTAACTAGGTTCGAGAGTACCAAAGGATTCCAGGCGTAGGAACACCGGTATGTGATTCAAAACTTGATTTAAAATTTGACTTTTAGGTGCATTTAGTGCATTTTGAAATTTGAACTTTGATGGCATCGCTATATTGTTACGCTATTTTTAGAATCGGTGACACTATTTTGATTTATAGCGATGCATATGTAAATTGTGACCCAGTTCACGATTTAAAATTAGGGTTTCAGATTTTAAATAGCGACGCGACTTATGATTTGAAATTTAGGTTTAGGGTTTGCCAAGGTCAAATAACGACACATGTGCTTAGCAATGCATATCATGATTTGCAATTTAAATGCTTTGGGCGTCGTTGTTTGGAATTTGAGTTATAGTGACGCTATTGTAAATAGTGACACTATTATCATTTTAGGGGATACAACTCCAAACTTAGCTAGTTTTTTCAAATTTTGATGTCATGCGCTTCGTGGGTGTGGGAGGTTATCCCGCGTTTGATGTCCCGTGAGCACCGACCGACTGTTTTATCTAGACTTGGTGATTTGTCTAAGTTGTGATAGGAGCACTTGGGCGATATTGGCTTGTGGTACATTGCTTACACGCCCATCTTTCAAACACATTTGGCGATGATGATAGCATTGTGCGAGCGATGGCACAGTGAGACCTCATCATTCCACTTACCTATCGGCGAGGTGACAATGACACTAGAGGATGTATGGTGAATATTGTGTTTGTCGATACATGGTGAACATGTGATCTATGATGTTGACGCAGAATACGATGCCTACCATGAGGTACTTGACCAGGAGGACATTGTCTTGGTCACCTCCCAGATTGATCTTGAGATGTACAGAGGTCGGGTGTCAACTTTCAAACTAATCATTATGGCGATTAGCTTAGGTTTGGTTTCTCTAGATCGATGGAGCAGAGGATTCAGTCCAAGATGGGGGTTGGCTTGGCATAGGATGCTCTTTTGGAGGACTCAGTATGCATGGGGGCCAGTGATGTTGGCTTCCCTTTACCATGATATGCTTTATTTTTTATACTGTGATGGCAGGGCAATCAGCACAAGGGTCACCCTTCATCACATTTGGGCTTGGCAGCACATCGTTGTGGTTTGACTGATTGTTCAAATGGCATACATAGAGCCAGATGATCCTATTGTTTAGAGATATAGGGTTTCCATCACTTTACAACACATAGGGCAGCTTGGAATTCCCTATTGGCGTCGAGTGATCGACGATATGATAGTATTCAAATGGCAGCCATGGCTTCAAATGTCAGCATGGTACGATGACATGAAGTAGTTGTTCTTTGCTTGACAGACCTGATACATGCAGGGTTGAGAGCACACTATCATTGAGAAGTACCTACCTGATAGGGTTTCCAGACAATTTGGTGAGAGGTAGGACAGACATGATGATGTGTATACTGCTATTTTTGCTAGGTTAGCCTGAGAGACAGCATGGGGACACATGATCCTAGCCTATGAGGTTACTAAGGGATTTCGACAGCTAGTCGCTAGGCTGTGGGCCTATGATCAAGGATAGGCGGATGCATAGATGATGCATGTGTTTGATGTATGGTTCGTTCCCTCTTGTCGATTGATAGATCCAGTAGGTGCACCCCCATGAGAGAGACCGAGAGGGAGGGGTGCAGGCAGAGGTTGAGGTCGAGGACATGATGTCCAGGATGGCCAACATCAGCAAGATGGATAGGTCCCAAGGGAACCACCAGTGCATCAGCAGCCTCCACAACATCCACCAATACAACAGTAGCCTCCACAACATCCATCGTCGGGGCCAAATCCTCGTGATGCATAGATACAACAGTTGCAAGTGGTGATGGGTGAGAGGGATTAGGCTAGACAACATATTTTTTTATCATTGCTAAGAGAGACCAGGTCAAGCAGTACGTACAAGCCTTGACAGGTGAGAGGGACCAGGAGTGTCAGCTTAAGTAGACTGTTGATATGTAGTTAGCATAGGAGGTCAAGTGACACCAGTAGCTAGATTCCATGACAGCTACAACTCAGGGGCAGATAGTCTTTGCCCATTTGTATAGAGAGGTCGTGACTAAGGCTGCCTATAATCACATGCACTATCATCGGGATGTTCTTGTGGCGATTAGGTAGCTAGATTTCTCACTGGGCAGTGGGGCACATTCCAGGGCCGAGGATCAACTGGAGGGATAGCCTGGTGAGGGGAGCAGCCATCAGGGCTAGCTCACTTATACAAACACTTTTTTATTATTTCCCAATTCTTTATACATAGATACATCCATGGGATTTTTTTGATAGCCTCGTGCATATTGTACTTTTGATTAATATACATACACTGACTCATATATTGTATCATGACCATCACCATTTTTTGATAATTATATATGATACGAATTTGATATGATGTGATGCGTTCATTTTATTTCATGCTTATAAATGTATGGATTCTTTTTATGTGGATATGATGTGACATGCTTATATATTATGTATGGATGCAACATAATGGATGGATGTGTTTCCCTATTACTCATGTTTATGTGATATATGCTCATGCAGATGTATGTTTATGATATGTAAACAATGATTTAAGATGTTTAGAATAACAAATCTATATCATTCATCGCAACTTAAATGATAATGATGGTGCAGTGAAATATGATATGTTGTGATTATGAAAGATGTATGCATGTTGATGATTTGTGGATGTAGGATGGATGCATTGATGATATTTTTGTTGGCTGTCATGGTACCAGGTTAGCGTGGAGAGAAGATAGAAGAAATAAGATGATTGACCATTGATTTTGATGATTGATTCAAAAGATCCAACAAGTCTATGATCCATCAAGAAATTATTAGAGATGGTGATGAGAAATGCATGATGATGATTTGCTCATATCTTGGGATTGGGATTTTTTGTCATTCCTTATTGTTTGATATAACACATAGACACTATGCATCAAGTTATTCTTAACCAGGACAGTGTTGTATCTAGTGTAATGGAATTTGACTCTAAAAATAGATAGGATAGTTCTTGTTCACACCTTGACATACAAAAACCTCATTGGAATGTAAGTTAGAAGCTTTAGAATATATCAAACCAAATCATACGCAATAGTCAACAATTTACTCCAAACAACTTCCCTACACACAACTAAGCAAGTATGCGCCAAGATTATTTTAAAAGAATACCCACAAACACAGAAAATGAAAGATATTGGTCAATGCCCCATTCCTTTCTCTCTAAATAATTTTGATAGACATCATCAAGAGGTCCTCGAAATGGGTCATTAAGATAAATCATAAGAAAAGATCAAATACAAACAATCAGTGTTATTTATATCTCTTGCCATTTTAATTAGCTAAGGCAATTTCTGATGTTGATGTCCATCGCAGGACATGTTGATTAGATGGTTTGATTACGATGAGGTGCTTGATAAGCTATTGATACAAACTTCATTGACTCGTTTACTTATGATCTAGACTTTAGATTTTGACACTTAGGTTCTCACTTTACGACTTGCTATACTTGCTTTCTATTTGCTTTACCAAAGGTTGAAGATGGCGTTTAATTTATTATGGGTGAAGGTTTATTGTGGGTGAAAGGAAAATGGGATGGATGGTTTTGGATTTTCTAGAATATTTCAATGTTTTTGGTATTTTGAAAATGTTTTGAGGTTGTTTTTGGTCTTTTGAAAGTTTATGTGGATATTTTGGTTTTTGATTATTTGAGGCTATTTTTGGGTTTTCTGAGATATTTGATGTCATTTAGGTCTTTTAAATTTTTTCTAATGTTTTTTGTGTTTTTCTAAGTTTTCAAATGTTTTTGGTATTTTTTTATTTTTCGATGTTTAGGGTTTTTTCGATATTTGAATATTTTTGTGTTTTTTGTTATCTAGATGTTTTTGTGATTTTCTGAGATTTTGAATGTTTAGGGGTTTTCAGATATTTGAATGTTTAGGGAACCAAGAACCTAACCTAAAAGACCTATCCTAGGGGCCTCGAGGGTTGATCAAAGATGAGCCTTCCCTACATTATACACGCAGAGACCACGTAGTTTGACTGACTTGACTTATTGACAATGAGATATTAACAATTTATGGATTGCCAGTTTATAATGATGAACTCCTAAAGGACTGACCTAAGGTTTCTCGGGGGCACATCAATGATGGCCTTTCCTACGTTTAAGCTCAAAGACTTGTAGGTCGACATGGTTCTATTTTTGGATTTTTGATATTCAACCTTTTTAGGGATTTTGATGTATTTTGGATGTTTTGGATTTTTCCTTTACAATTTTTTGAATTTTTTTGGATTTTAGTTGTACAAGATTTTGCAAATGTTTTTTGGATTTTCTCATGAACATTTTATGAATGTTTTTGGGATTTTCGATGACCTTAAGATATATAAGAACATGATCCGATCCATAACGAATTTCCCCCAGTGTAAGATGATAGACTGTCTCGATATAGGTAGGACACTGACCTTAGGAATATGCCAAGTAGTACTAAAGGGGATGTGTGATACTTTACAATATCAAGATATGATATGGATGCGGATGGGTGAGGGAATAAATATGATGGATGAGGCGATGTGATGGATGGAATGATAGGATAAAGAGCCAAAGAATAGATGGAGGTGTTTTATTTATGCAAGGCGCTTGTTTTCTAGGTTTTCACCAAGGTACTTGCCCAAAGCGCCACCAAAGTGGTTTTCACTAGAGGACGATTGTTTTTCTTTACTATTTTCAATCCTTTTTCTTTCTTTTTTTGGGTTTTGATCTTTTTTCTTTTTTTTTGTATTTTCAGATTTATACCCTTCAAGACTAGGCATAAAACTTTTTAAGATGCAAGTTTTTGGTTGGTTCCTGCAAGGGTTCACCTTCAGGTGTTGACAATCGATATGCTCTTGATCCATATCTTGTTGTGATGACAAAGGGACCTAATCAATTAGGCTCAAACTTTCCTTTATTGTCTTGATCTGGAAGATTTTTTTGATTCTACTTTAGGACAAGATCCCATACCTGGAAAGACCGAAATTTGATCTTCTTGTTATAGCTTCATTTCAGTCAGTTTTGATATACTTGCAAGTGATTAAGAGCATCAAGACGATGCTCATCCAATAATTCTAGCTTGTTCAGCCAAGATACTCTATACTCTTCATCAGTGATTAGGTTTTGTAGTGACACTCATAGTGATGGAAGCTTGACCTTAATAGGTAAATGGCTTCTGATCCGTAGACCAAGGAGAACGAGGTTTCACCTATTGGCATGCGAATATTGGTTCTATAGGCCCAAAGAGCAGGATTTAACTACAAATTACAGTCATGGCCAGCTTCATTGATCGTTTTCTTTGGGATTTTTAGGATGGTTTTGTTTGTAGCCTCAACTTGACTATTTCCCTAGGGGTAATACAGGGTAGAGAATCGATGTTGGATTTTGAATCTTTGACATAGCTCTTTTACATCCTAATTCTTGAAGGGTGTTATGTTGTATCAGATAAGGGTTTGTGGAACACCATAACGAAAAATTAGGTAATTCAAGATAAACTTGGCAATTTGCTTCCCCATTATGGAGGTCATAGGAATGGCTTCAAACCACTTGGTAAAATACTCAGTGGTTGTTATGATAAACTTGTGTCCATTGGATGAGGTTGGAGTGATATTTCCTATGAGGTCAACCCCCCACTACGAGAAAGTCCAAGGTGTGATCATTGGGTGCAATTCCTTAGCTAGAGCATGAATCAGATCTCCATGTTGTTGACACTAGACACATTTTTGCACATACTAATGAGCTTCTCTTTCCATGGTTGGTTAGTAGTACCACGTCCTCAACAGTTTCTTAGCTAAATTCATACCACTAGAATGGGAACCACATGTTCCATTGTGAACCTTTGTTAAAGCGGTCAAGGCTTCCTCTTGGTTAATACATTGTAGTAATGTACCTTCAATGCTTCAACGGTAAAGGGTATCACCTAGGATCACGAATCGGGATGCCTTTTTAACAAAGGTATTTTTAAGGTTTGAAGTGATATCGGATGGGAGGGTTCCTCTACTTAGGTAGGTGAATATGTCATGGTACCATGGGGATCCAAGACCAACAATGACACACATGAATTATGATTCTAAGATTTTGAAAGTTGGTACGAGAAGTTGTTCTACCAAGAATTTATAGTGTAGGATGTTGTTCGACATGTCTAAGAGTGATCCAATTGTTTCCATAGCATATGTTGCTCTGTTGTTCATGTGAGGAATCTGCTCAAAAGTTATATCTATGAAAATTTCCTTGAGACTCTCTACCATCTTCTTGTAAGGAGTAAGCTTATCATCTTTAGTTTGGTAGTCATCATTAACTTGGTTGATAACTACTTGTGAGTCTCCATAGACTTTCATCTCTTGTATCTACCATTAAATTGCTATCCTTAAACCTGTGATTAGGGCTTCATACTTAGCAATGTTGTTAGTGCATGGAAATGATAGCCTGTATGACTTTGGGATGCAATTTCCTTGAGGGGTGATGAAGAGAATACCCACTCCTAATCCATGTTGGGTGAATGATCCATCAAAGTACATCTTCCAATGATTCATTGTATTGACAAGGAATACTGATTCATTTGGGAATTCAGATATCAAGGGGTTCTTAGCATAGATAGATGCCATTGCTAGTTTTGTGATCATTTTTCCTTTGATTGAATTACACTCCACATACTCTATATCAAATTCAGTCAAGATAATTACCCATTTTTCCATTCGCCCAATGAGAGTAGCTTTGGATAACATGTATTTCAATGGGTTGATCTTTACAATAAGTTTGATTTGATGTGACATCATGTAGTGTCTAAATTTTTGTGAAGAAAAAAAAATGCTAAGCAGGATTTCTCAATGGATGAATAGTTCATTTCATAGCCCACAAAGGTCCTACTGATGTAGTTGATAGCCCTTTTGTTCCTGTTTTCATCATGTTGTGCCAGAAGAGCACCTAGTGTTGCTGATGTTGTTGAGATATATAGGATCAACGGTTTGTTCAATATTGGTGGCATGAGCACAGGAGGTGTCAATAGGTAGTCCTTGATCTATTGGAAAGATTTGTCACACATCTAATCCCACTTGTAAGTTATTCTTTTATGGAGAAGATGCAAAAAAGGGTGGATTTTTTCTGATAGTTGCCCTATGAATCTTCTAATGGACTGCAATCTTCCTTGTAACCCTCATCTATTTTAGTGTTTGTGGTGGTTCCATGTCTAGGATGGATTTTACCTTTGCTGGGTCAATTTCTATCCCTCTTTGCGAGACTATATAGCCGAGAAGTTTCCTTGATGTAACCCTAAAGACACACTTTTTTGGATTTAGCCTTACTTTATACTCTTTGAGCCTGTCAAAGATGGGTCCTAAGACTTGTATGTGCTCACTCCTTTTCTTTGACTTTTTCAAAATATCATCCACATAGTCTTCAACTATTTTTTTGATCATTTCATGAAATATGAGGATCATTTCTCTCTAATAGGTTGCTCCTACATTCTTTAGCTCAAACGGAATCACATTCCAATAGTATGTCCCCCATGGACAAGTGAATGCAATTTTGTGTCGATCCTCCTTAGCGATCATGATTTGATTATAACCTAAAAAACCATCCATTAGTGATATCATTTCATGTCCAGTTGTTAAGTCCACCATGATGTCGATGTTAGGGAGAGGGAAATCATCTTTCGGGCATGCCTTGTTCAAATATCTGAAATCAGTGCATATTATAATGCCCCCAGTGGGTTTTGAGACTGGTACCAAGTTTGAAACCCACTCAGGATAATCTATTGGTTGGATAAATCCAATTTCAAGAAGCTTTTGTAACTCAACTTTAACCAAGAGTGCTATTTGAGGGTGCATATTCCTCAACTTTTTCTTTACTGGTTTGGCTTCACGATAGACTGCTAGATGATGAACCACCACTTCTAGATCGATCCCTGGCACATCAGTATATGACCATGCAAATTTGGTTCTTTTCTCTTTCAGAAATGTTGCTAGGTTTTTCTGTTCTTCATCCAACAGGGATTCAACATATAAAGTGATCTTGGGTGCTTCTTTTGTTCCCACATTGACTAGAGTGGCCTTTTTCGGCTAGCATGACTGATTTCTCTGGATATATTGCACTAAGGGGGAGATTGAATCCCTCATCCTTGGGCACCTCAGAGAGGTTTTCACCCTTGGATACATCCTTGATTTTTACTATTTTAGGTTCAAAGAGTTCCATAGTGTGGTTTTCACTCAAAGATCTACAAGTGAGTTGCATGTCATCAATTTTGTGATTAAAGGATTCAATCGTTTCCCCATAGTATGCCCCTATTTCTAGCTCTATATCAAAGCCTACTTTGTGATCTACCCATGGTAAGTTGTCACAAAGTCCCATGAATTCTGAGATCGCTTCATCACTTTCGAATAAATCTATAATCCGTGGTCCTTGTAGGTCCAAGTCAATGAGTTGCCGGTATACTACGTGTATTTCATTTGGTCGGTTGCTTGGGGTAAAGGTTGATGTGGATATCATGAAGAGGGAGTTATTCTCAAATAATCAGCAACATCGAGGGAGAATTCATCTAGGGTAGTATCACGCGATGTTGGTAACCAAGAAGAAGCCTCAACCCGTTTAGCAAAAGTACCTTTTCCAATAAGGGTAACCTTGCTAGTAGTACAACCTAGGCCAAGATTCTTTGGATGTTTCTCAGGAACGATAGGTTCTAGAAAACCATTGTCATTTTGTCCCAGTTTATCATTCTTGGTATAGCCCATACCCTTCATTAGCTATAATCCTTTGTTATCATCTTCATGGGAAGAACAGGAATAGGTCTTTTGTCCTGATATAGCAATTTAGAGACATGTTGCTTGGTGTGGGTTCCCCGTGAGATTTTGGAGAAAGAGGTAACTCTCCCAACACAAAAGTATCCTTTGTTAGCTTATAGCTTCTGCAACCATCATCCTAGATCACTGCTTTGATGTCGGGTATGCTTTGCACAATGATTTTTTTTTTTTTGAGGTAGATGCAAGGGATGATGGGTCAACAAATGAGGTAGAAGGTGGAGGCCCTTCATCATTCTTGGGTATTTGGGGGATCTTATATAATTTGGCCTCAAGATTCTTGCAGTAGTAAAAAGGCTCAAGATCTCCATGGATAGTAACTTCTCTACCCTCAAAAGGAAACTTCACACACTAATGGTAGGTTGAAGCTACAGCTTTTAAGGCATGGATCTAGGGTTGACCAAGTAGTATGTTGTAGAGAAGATCAAGGTCTAACACTTGGTATGTAGTTTTTGCAATGAGGGGGCCCACTTGGATGGGTAGTGTGATGATGCCTTGTGATACCCGTTCTTGGTCGTCATATGCCCTGATGGTGGTGTTTTTTTTCTTCTCAATAGTATCCTCTAAATAGCCCAGATTTTTTATCAACTGAAGGGTGCAAATGTTTAGACCAACACCTCCATCTACTAAGACACTTTTAACCTTGTTCTTATGAATGATGACCTCAAGGTGTAAAGCACGATTATGAGATGGTTGTGATGGTAGGTCTTGTTTTGATAAGGTGAGGAGATGATTAGTGATATTCCCTACCATAGCTTGAAACTATTCAGTATCTATATATCCTTAGGAATGGATGATGTAGATAGAGCTTATTCTAGGGTTTCCCTATGAGCAAGGGATAGCCTCAATAGTTCTAAGATAGAAATTTTTGCGGGGGTCTTTTTAAGTTGATCTAGGAGATTATACTTGCTAGTGCTTGTCGTTGGCTGAGTAGGGTGTGCCCTAGATTGGGATGGGACTCCTTGGATGGTGACTCTTCCACGTCGTGTGATGAGTCCACACTCCACACTATGCCCTTTGATGGTGATGACAATAATGACACTATCACAGGAAGTGACCACATTGGAATAGGTATGTTGCACATTTGTTTAATCCTTAGCTTTTCCATTGTTGTTCCCTTTGCTATGATCTGGCATAGGGTTCTTGTATATCTTAAGATCTTGGTTACCGGCTGGTACTTCAATAGATATGATATCATTCTCTATAAGGTCTTGGATAATATTTTTGAGCCTCATGCAGTTTGTCATTTTGTGTCCTTTGATTTTGTGAAAGTCATAATGATCGTTCTCATTGTACCATGATGGTTTCTCTTGTGGTTCTTGGTAGTTTTCAAAGTTGGGAAGTGTTATCAGGTTTGACTCTACCAATTTCTTCATGATGGTCTCAATAGGTTCTGACAACTGTGTGTACTTGTGTTTCAGGTAGTTTTTCTTGTTAAGAGTTCATCATTGTTGTGTTTTGGTGTTGTTGATTTGATTGTTCTAAGGGGGTTTTTTTTGTTGCATAGTTGGTTGAATATTAGCAACTTGATTGTTGTTTTTCCTAGGAGCACTTAGGACTACCTTAGCATCTACCACACCATCATTTGTTACATTTTTTTTCTTAGCCCATACATGAGGCTTGTCATTTGAACTAGTTGATGGTTGATTGTCTTTGTAAGCTTGAGTATTTCCTTGTGACATTAGATCTCTCTCGATGTTAAGGGCTCTAGGGACAAGCTCATCATAAGATGTGATGCATTGAATTTTCAAGTGGAAGGATAGATTTGGATCTAGATTTGATATGATAATCCCCACTTGTTGTTCCTTGGGAAGGGGCCACTTGCTCTTACTAGCTCTTTTTCTCCACCATTGTAAGAAATTAGCGAAAGATTCTCCTTTGTTCTGTCTAAGAGTATACAAATCTTCTAGGCTTACGTCCATTTCAAGGTTAAAGGAGAAATGATCTATGAATTTATCAGTAATTTCTTGAAAAAATTTGATACTGAGAGGCAGTTGAGAAAACCAATCCATGGCAAGACCTGTTAGACTTCGGGGGAAGAGGCGCATTAAATAAGAATCATTGTATGCAACCTCCATACACATGACATTGAATTCTTTGACATGGTCCACAAGACTTCCTGTTCCTTTATATTTATCGAATTTGGGGATTTAAAACCCAAGAGGGAATGGTACCATTGTGATGTTTCAATCGAATGGATAGGGACATAGGTTTTGTGAAGGTCCTGCATTTCTTGTGACAGCACCTTAAGTTGGGATGCTAGATCGTCTTGCGGGTTTGGTGGAGGAACATATGGTGGGATGATGGATGGGTTCTAACATGATAAAGCATTGTATGGGGTGTATGGTGGTGTGAGATTATGTGAAGGTGATTGAGGTGTTGATGCATATGTTCCTAATGTGTTTGTATTGACGATATTTTGTTGAGGTTTATAATAAGAACTTTGATGATGTTGTTGTTGTTGTTGTGCATACTGTTGAGCTAGTAAGACTTTCTATTAAGCTTGTTGTTGGGTATGTTGTTATTGTGCTAATAAGGTTGCTTGATGGGCTTGATGTTGTTGTTGTGCTGCTAAGGATGCTTTTTGTACTAGTAAGGTTGCTTGTTGTTGTTGCTACTGTTGTTATGCTTCTAGGGCTACTTCTTCTTCTTGTTGTTGTGTTGATAGGGATGCTTGTTGTTGTTGTGTTGCTAGGGTTGCTTTTTGTTGTTGTTGTTGGATGGATTTTTTATAATCTTGGTGTGCTTACTATAAGGCTAAGGCATGCACTTGTAATGTATGATTAGTTGATTGTTGTGATATCTCTGATGGGTTTTGGGTGTTGATTTTTTGTGCGGATTGTGGATTGTTGATGAAAGGTTGGGAATTCCCTTGGTTTAACATTCCTTGTAAGCTAGTGGATTGTGGTGGAGGAATGTAAGTTTGAGGTCCCATTTGATTTTGCACATGACTTGGGGGACAAATGGTAAAGATAAGGATGGCAGCGTTAAATATTGTGATGTCAAAATCCCATTAGGACCTTGGGTCCATTGATTGAAATGATTCCCTTGACCAATGTTTTGGAGATTCCCTTGCATTTGAGATGCGGTCAATGTACTGCATTGGTTGATGGGGTTTGTGACCAAAGGATTGTTTTGATGTGGGTTGATGGTGGCTAGGATAGATGTCTTTTGGAAAACCATTGTGTTTGATGTATCAGATAAAGAGGTCCCATGTGGTGTTAAAGGCTAATTTTGCATGAGAGTACTTCCTTTCCCTTTTGGGTCTATTTGGTCCACACTACCTTGCATAGTGTTGGGAACACTTGTAGTACTTGTAGGTATGGATGAAGAGGGGTGTCCTCGATATGTTGAAGTTGTGGATTAATCAAGTGTAAGTGGTTTATATGGTTGTTTGGGATCTTCGGGAATGGGAGGAGCACCAAATTTTGGTGTCCAAGTGGTCATTTGGGATGGAGGATTGGTTTCAAGGGTACCCCCAAGTGTGTTGTTTTCAAATGGTAGAGTATGGACAAAGTCCTTAGCAAGACTAGTTGCAATACTAGGTGTTGATGTTTGATTTAGCCCTAGGGATGGAGTTGTGAAGCCAAATGATGGGAAAATTAGAGTTATGCTTCCCAAGGCTTTATGTTCCATGATTTCCTCCCTAGTAAGTTCAAATGGATTGTTCGTGATGTCTTCTTTCTCATATGGCCATGATGAATATGATGGTTGTTATGATGGGGCAACTTGATTTCTTGGATCAAATTCTAGAGGATTTGGATCACTTGAGGTAAATGTGAATTTGGTTTTCTCCATGATTCTCTTGTGTTGTGATCTTGTCTTTACCATAAATTTTGGGTCACCTTTGGGAGAGTTGTGTTGTGATTTGCAATGTTTTAACTCTCTAGTTAACTCAAATCTAGGTAAAATGGACACTCTAAGTCTTTTTGGATCAATGGTGATAATGGGGGATGAAAAGATGAATGATATGGGGAGTGATCTTTGCAAACATTTTGGGACAACACCTTTGAATTAAGTTTGAAGTTTTGATGTTTGGATAAAGGATGTTGATGAACTTGGAAATATTTAGGGTAGACTTGTGACCTTTAAGATGAACTAGTTCAAAGATGATAACTAACTTAGCCAAATGCATGGAAAAGGATTCATTTTACATACAAAGTAGTTGAATTAGGGGTTGGTTGGATAGATGTTTAAGTCAAAAGGTGATGGTGCATTTGAATTTTTTACAAAGATTGGTGAAGTGAAGGATGAATTTTTTGATTAAGGGATGAATGAAATGTTTGACCCAATGTTGACCTAAAGTAAACCTTTGTTTGATAAGACCAAGGTAGTGAGAAACATGCTAGACCTATAAATTTTTCAAATCCTAAATACCCAATGATTTAGATAGGTTCATTATCATGAAAAAGACTAGGATTTTGACTGAAAAAAGAACATATGCAAGTTTGGGTTGTTACTTGAAGCACGTTTGTAGAAGTTGTATACCAACCTGGTTCTATTTTGATGTAGTGCTAAAAGGTGTTTCTTGAGAGCTTTTGGACTAAGATTCCTAAGTTTAAAGTGATGACCTGTAGACCTTCTCTTGGGGATTCTAATTTTGCATGAGATCATTTAGAGAAGTTAACATTTATGGAAGAAAAGAGGATATTTATTTCCCTACAGGTGGTGGTAATATGGGCCTTCCATCCACAATATCAGCTTGTTCCTCTTCTTCATCTAAGATTGTTGTTGTGTTTCTCCATTGAATGGGTGTTTCTTTAATTTCAAAAGTGAAGCTTCTCAAACTACTAATTATGTCGGTTTGTTCTCCCTCAATTAGTTTAAAGTTTGGTTGAATGGTAGCACCTTCGAGGTTGGGTTGTTCAACGGGAGTGATCGGTCTCCAAATTGTCATGTGGGGTTAAATTTGTCAATTTATCTTGCTCAAGTGAATTTCTTTTACCACAAACACTTGTCTTGATTAAGTTCAAACTAAATGTCTATGTCAAAATCATCATAAATTTCACAAGATCCATTTTTTGAAAAGGATGAAGTTCAAGCCATAGTTGCCTATGTTAACTTTGGGAAATATGGGTTGAGATGTAAACCAAAATACTTAGAAGCCTCTAAGAATAAATTCTTAGGACAAGCATTAATATCAAGGCTTTGTCAAAGTGTATCCATATTTAGACCAAAGGGTTTGAAATTTTGAAAAGACTTTGTTGATGTTTGTTTGTAATGTTTTGGAACCAAGCAAAGTATTAAACTGACTCACAAGCATTTACAACCTTAGGTTCAGAAGATACTACTTGTTGAATCCCCACTTGGATTTTTCCAAACACTAAGATAATGTGAACAGATAGAGATTTGGTGACATTGGCTCCCCTCCACGACACACACTTCTTAGGACCACCAAATCACAAATCTTGAAGATCTTAAGGATTTTCTTATTTCAACAATTGAATAGTAAAATGTGGGGAGGCTTCGGAACGACCGTTCTTGCACCAATAAGCATAAAGGTTTTTGGCTTCTAAAAAAGTGGTTCGTAATAAGGGCTTTCGTTCAAGGTGGCCATACACGCGACAAGATTATGGTCAATCAAGAGGCCTCCCAGTCTCTTCCTAAGAAGATATTTAAATGTATCACATACTAAGGGTGACACTTGTCGGTATGACGCATTTGCACCTATTTTTTATGACTTTCGTCACAAACACATTATTTATATAGTGGCTTGAAAGAGCTTGGCTTTAGCTTTTTCCACTTAGATCATTCCCTCCTTTCGAAGTGAGGAGGAAGGCCCTCTAAAGATAAACAAAAGCAAGGAAGTACGTTTTTAGTTTGATCTCCCAGTTTGCATGAAACAAGGGGAGAACACACACCACACCTTTTCCCTACACTAGCATGGGGTTCATTTTAATCCAAATTGAAAGATATGGGTGCTTATACAAAGTGTTAAGGAATGTTCTAATTCTCAAGATCGTCGAGTGGCGCGAGAGAAGTGCATACGCATTCAATAACAAAAGTGTGAATCACAAAACATAGCAAACACCCATTAACTTTAAGCACCAAAGAAAAGATGAGTTTATTTTATGCACCAAACAAAGTGTTAAGTTGTTTTGTCCAATTTTAAACCCAAAGTAAAATGATGAAGTGAGGGTTCAATTTTAGTCTCATTTGAGCATTCTTCTTAAGCCCCAATTAAAAATTAGTGTGGTCCTAAAGCATAAAATGAAAAGCATAATAAATGGGTTATAATTTCCCCAAAGGCATCAAAACGCTTTTTACAATTATAATATTTTAAGATGAGAATTCTTTTTCACTTCAACTTTTATCATCCAACCTGCAAAACCTAGTTAGCCTAAAACCCATAACAATGTTAGAGGCATGCTAGTGACCAAATGAAGTAAAAAAATTAAAGCACATGTTGAAAATTGATCCTCATGTTTCTTACCAGAGAAGGGCATCGCAATACACGATAGCGTCACTATAAATCATATGAGTGTTGCTCTGGTGAATTTAGGCATCGCTTTGCAAAAAAACCAGTGACAACAATAGCGTCACTATTTGTGGAGTGTCAATGTTTACAAATATTTGATACTTCTAAAAGTATTCAACGTCGCTATTTATTTTTAATCAACGCCATGGTAATAAATAGGTGTCATTGATTTTTATGACGATAGTTTCGTTGTATGGTGACACCCAGCAAAGGCGTCGCTAAAATTCCTTTGAACATTGTTGTATCCTGCAAGAATCAGAAAAAAAAAAATAGAATTTGATATAAAAATTGATTAAATTCGATCAGTTTTTCCCTCCTTCTAGTACCAGAATGTGGCCAATGGATTAGTATGGGCCGATTACACTTGATCCATGAAGAATCGAAGCATAATGAAGCCACTAACATCAAATCTCAATAGGATCATTCAAATGAAAATTAAACTAAAAATTTATCAAAACTAAGCATACTAAACTATGAAAGCTTTAAAATGCCTACTCTAACCCATCTGAAACTTATTCGTTGGGGGAGTGGTGTCGCGTTGATTTGGAATGGTGACCCTTTCCCAATCTTGTGGATAAATAAGCTTGTTCCAGTTAGT
This sequence comes from Sequoia sempervirens, assembly GCA_007258455.2. NCBI lineage: Eukaryota > Viridiplantae > Streptophyta > Pinopsida > Cupressales > Cupressaceae > Sequoia > Sequoia sempervirens. Next base: position 31,493 of record VDFB02347263.1, read on the forward strand.
TTTATTGAAGAAAACTGATGGAACATTTGTGAGATGTGTATGAAAACATGATTTTAATCTAAATAAGCATGATGTAAGAAAATAAACATGATTTTATGCTAAAATGATTTAGATATGCAAATGCAAATCTAATCTGGATGGATTCTAAGCTAAAATATTCAAACCCTAATTAATAAACAAGCTAAATGGATGCATTATGTGATCATGAAAGCCATTGATGGAAGCTTAAAGCTAATTAATGCAATTAAAATAAACTAAAAGATGCTAAATGTGTGCTAAGTATGAGTGTGAGTGAGTGATTTTAACAGCATAACTTTGTTGTTAAAATATGAATCCATTTGTCTCCAAATAGTGCTTTATTTATAGGAGAGCGAATGAGAAATGGAAGGGTCAAGGATGGAGGAAGGATGAAACATGGATCATGGATTCTCATCAATGGATGGGAATGGAAGATGAGTTTCAATCAAGGGTTAACATTCCTTCAAACAAACACACTTTTGACCTATACAAGAGGTTACAAGTTAACTTGCACATGAAGCTTTGTAAGAATATTCCCTTTTCAAATGAGTGAGGAGAGAGAATATTCTTTGGAATATTCTCATCAGTGAGGGAAAAGGATAATTTAGTTAATTAAAACTAAATTAAATTGTGCAAAAGGGGGAGGAATATTCCTTTTGAAGGAATGTGCAAAGGAGGAATATCCCCTTGGAATATTCCTTTGCAAGTGGGGGTAATTATATTTAATTGATAATTAGACAATATTAATTATACAATTAGGGGATTAGAAGAATTAGATGATATTCATTAAATAAAATGATTTAATGAATGGGAGAAAGGTGGAATGACATTTAATTAAATAACTTAGGGTTATTTAATTAAATAAGAAGATTTAGTGATTTAAATTAAATAGTTTGATTTATTTAATTTAATGAGATGAAATGTTAGCATGAAAGGGGGTGAATTAACTCGATTAAATTAATTAGGTTAATAGATGCAAATGACATAATTAATTAAATAGCTAGGCTGATTTAATTAATGAAGTGAAAAGAGGATGGGTCCAAGAAGGAAATGATGTTAGTATACCTGATTCGAGTGTATGATATCATTCTGGACATTTTTCAGTGTCTACACCTTCTTATAGAAATGAAGGAGCAAAACAAGCTTCGGGCCAGAATGTACACATGTCAAGTATTCATATGACCGCTTCAAAACATACTCTCCAATGTGGTTACATTTACAACTTGAAGGAGGGAAAATATCACATGGGACAAAATCCATTTGCATTTGTCGATGAAGATTTGTCCCAACTTCCAAAAGGAATCTTTTAGTCATTGCAACACTCTATCCATGTGCTCCAAAATCCTAGGACATAAAGCATAAAAACATAAAGAGAGAAAAGACCATTGCATCTTCCACATTAGCATCATTGTCATCATCTTTTAGACCGAGAGGAGATAATTTTTTCAATACTTTATCGAAGGCTTAATCTATAAATTTTCTAAGCCATGTATTATACTCCTCTGCGGTGGACCATTTAGTATCGAGTAATTTCTGCACTTTAGAATTATGCAAATTATACCTAGAATCTATCAATATTCTAGCCTCTTTAACAAATACATCCATATTTACCTCCACCCTTATCAAATCATCTAAAAAATTATTCAACATTGTATAATCAATAAGGCTTACAGCTTCTTTGGCAATGGGGATCATATTTGTTATCTCTTCCTTCCATGTGTCAAACTCTTTATGCTCTCCCTCTTCATTCAACATCTTAGGCATTCCACATTCCTCCATATCTTTGAACATCTTCAATTTATCCTGGAGCTGCACACCTAGCTTACTATGGAATGTTGAAATCTCCCCCAATAAGTCAACTTCCTTTATCAATTCTGGTATATTTGTAGGAGCCTCATGGTCATCCTTCATGTTTGGCATCATTTCCTTGAGGGCACCCACTCTTACACTCCACTTTCTCCATCATTTTGAAAAGCACTTTGTACTTGAGTGTACCTTTTGTGAGCCTCATGAATGCTCTTGTACACTTGCCAAACATTTTTTGTTTTTTGCACAAGCTTGGAGACCTTATGCCCTAAGACATTATCAAATATGTCCTTTGCAACCTTTGATGTCTCCTCCTTGGCCTTCTTCCCATTTTCCTTTTCCATTTTCAACTCCCCTTTTAGTTGACCAATTCTCAATGATAAGGTCTCTCGATCTCGTGATGGAAAATCAGAGGAAGGAGAGGGAAAAGCCTTTTGTGATGAGCTTGCTTGTGCATTGGCCTTCATCTTATTGTACTTGTCCAACAATTTTTCATCTCTCTCCTGAGATATTTGTGCAGTATCTACACTCAGCATTGCAGCATGGACTGTTAGTTGTGCAGCCTGGGTGTCATTGACCACCTTAGGTTTCCCTATATTGGGTGTCATTGACCAAATTGCAAGAGTATGCAACTTGGGACTGAAGCCCAATCCAAACACCTTACTGTCAAAATGTTCCTTTAATAGGTGAGCCCTTGGATCATTTCTAATTGCATCTAGTGCAATAGTTGATGTAAGATCCCATCTTGGCGACAACATTATACCACTGTCTTTGACAAGTTTCTTGGCTTCAACTGGGGTAATAGCTGCAATCTCATCCATGATCTTTTCTTCTTCCTTTTTCTTTGCCTCCTCTTGTAATGAGGGTTCCACACTAGCTTTTACATCCTCAATTATTTTCTTTATGTTTTGACTCTTGATTTGAATAACAAATTCCTTGAATTCTTTGGTTCTGACAAAAGAGTCATCTGAGGTGAATTCTTTACATTCCTTCACCCTAACATCATCATCTGCATCTTCATCATACTCCCATTTAACAATTCTACTCTTGGGAATATAAGGATCAAAAGCATCTTTTATCTCAAGGGAAGGGAATCTCTATTCCACCTCCTACTCGTTAGGCATATGTTCAGCAGATTGATCCTCTCCAATCAGTTATGTCATTGAATATTCAACTAATGGGATAGTCACTGGCCCTTCACCAATTTCCAAGGGCTTCTCATGAGTTCCCTGAGCCTCTAACTAATTTGGGAGACTTTTTTGCTCACTAATTACCATTTCTTTCCTTTCTTCTTTCTTCACCTTTTCTTGGAAGTCACCACTTTGGTATTCTTCTGTTAATCATATCATGCTTATAGAGATCCTTGATCTCATCATAAGGGCTCACATAGAGTGGATACTTCTTCATGATTTTCTCCTCAAGGCTGCAAATGGTTTGCCACTCCTTCCTTGTCACCACTGTAGCATCCGAAGGAAAGTTTTTAATCACATCATCTGAATAGAGGAAGCAATGGGAGAATCCAGATCTCCCTTTATTCTTCCTTTCCTTATCCACAAAACCCTCTAGGTCAAAATACCTCAAGTCATCCACTGACATCCTGAGGCTACTCAACATGATGCGAAACTTATCATATCCTTCTTTTGCAATAGCAATAAAATAACCAAAAGAACATTGTGGGGCTATGAAAGATGCTTTTCGAGCATATCTAAAATGTTCTTTGTCCATAGCATCCAGCTTCCATATTATTTCCATGAATTCCAATCAGTCAGAAACATATAGGGGTAGACAATGGGGTGGAACCCTTGCACCATAAACCCTGATAGAAGTGTAATTAGAATACAGAAACTAGTCACCCCAATTGTGATCTTCCTTGGTGTTTTCACATAATTCCTTAGCCCTTAGGATCTCCTTGATAACTCTAGAAATTTTGTGTATAGGATTCATGCCTAAACTTTCTAAAACACCATATTTGAAACTATTACAAAATGCCAAATAATTGGAATCAGGGAAATTTTGATCCCATATATGCGTCTACATTTGTACAAGCAATTCATTTCTTGCTTCATCCACCTCTCTCAATCTCATAAACTTCTTCCATGCCTCATGGCCCATCCACAGGATCATATGTATCAACAAAGAATAATGTTTGAAACCTAGAGGGGGCTTCCCCTCCTTCAACTCCATCAGCTCCTTATGCAACTCATTTGCAAGGTAGGTTGCATAGTCAAACCCCCTATTTGAAATTTTGCTTTGTATATCAATAATCATTACCATCATAGCAATTTTCATTCTCATATCAAACTTTATGCCCAAGACTTGGAACAAACTATAGTAAGTGTTCATGAAGTAGTCTTCAAACTCATCACACTCAAAGGGCTCAACATCCTTTGGCCCAAACCATGTTCCCTTCATCCCTCAGTTTCACCTTATGTGCCTAGGAAGCACATATCTCCTATATCCATATTGGTTTTGTTCATATTCCCGAAACAATTTAGAGAAGTCAATATTAACAATGGTAGCAAGATTCAATTTGAATATCTCCACTATTTGACTTCTAGAAATGTCTAATAGTGGGGCTTCATTTATACTTTTGATGATCCTATCATTTGGATGATAATTCTAGGAAATCTCCAACATCAAATCAACCTCTACAAACACATTAGGAACCACAATTTTACCAAGATCAAATTCCCATACATGTCTAGTTGGATGTTTTGCAAATCTCCTATTGAAGGCATATAAAAATAGCTCCCATCTAGATTGTGGCAATGCAACTTCACCAATCCCAACTGCCAAATCTATCAACCTGCTAGTCATAACTCCTCCAATAGGTCCTTTTCTAATTTTCTTCCCTGATATAGGTGTTTCTTGAGCACTTCCCTCCACGAACCGAGTAAAATATATCTTCTCACCCTTTTGTTTCTCTACCTTCTCAGAAGCCTTCGGCTTTGGTTTTGCAACCTTAGCCATTTTTTGTTTTGGCTTAGCCTTTGATTTTGAGGATTCACTAGGTTGGCTCATTTTGGTAAATTATTTTCAGAAGGCTAGGGTTTGTAACTTAGGATAAAGCTATGGTTTTGGATTACATAATTTCTTAGGAAATTTTAACTATAGAATGCAGAGGAAAAACCCTTTCTACACCACCGAATAAGACCAAACCCTAAATAATTGCTTAACAGGATCGAGAAAAACCAAAATATAACCCTAGGCTCACAATTAAATCATATTCATATTACCAATTCTTCAGTTAAGCTTGTTCTAATAAAATTCTTATAGGAGAGTGTGATCTTACTTACCCGTGAAACCCTTCTTAATTTCTGCCTTCTGAATTTTTCTCACCCAGACTCCTTTATTCTCTTTTTTCTTTCCGAAATTGCACACAAATGGTGAAAATATGGATCAATTTCCTCCTTTATGGTTCAGCAATGATCAAATTCACCATAAATGGTGAAAGACTGCTCGAACGAGCGAAGTGAATTTGATTTAAAACAACATCGACGACTCTTCATGATCCTTGTGCTTTAATTCTAACTTTTGGTGGCCCACATTAATTAGCGATGGAACCCTGCCTAGCGATGCCCTTAGAAATTACCATGTTGTTGCTTTAAAACTATTGTCACTTTCTTCAGCGCTCATCACTGTTTGATGTTCATTGTAGGTAAACCCCTGTGACATAAACCTTAACTAGTGAGTAAGAACAAGGCTTATGAGACACCCAAACATAGTCTCAAGGCAATGGAAGATAAAAAAAAAATTGAGGGTCCCATTAGGTTATTCATTTATGTTAGGTTTTCTAGAATTAAATGTCTTAAAAATTCAAGTTGGGTGTATTTGTAAGCTACTTTTCCCATCATCAATGAGAGGAATTTATTGTGAGGTGATTATAGATGAATTACGAGGTAATGAAATTATTTTTTAATTAATAGGAAACTAAAAAACTAATTAGATTACATCACCCAACATAATCATAGATGGATATAATAGGTGAGGAAAAATTAAAATGGGTGGTTAACTCTTCCAATTTTGTTGAGGCTTTATGATTTACTAATGATAGGTTTCAAGTTTGTGAAGAATGAGCCAAATATGTCAAGGCTTAAGATATGTTCTCAATACTTCATTTATATACACAATGATTGGAAATAACCATTATTAATATCCATTCAACTACACATTATGGTTTTTTATAATAGTTATATCTCTTATTTATTTAGAAATAATATAATCATAACCAACTTATTATAAGTTATTGGGTAAATACAAGCATCTTCAAAAGACAATCAATAATATTTTTTCTAATTAGTGGATGAATGGGTATGATCATCTCCTCAGTGTGAAATTTATTAAGGGGTTGGTGATGCCTAGCATGATACATAGGTGCACCTTGAGGATCTCATATAAATAGTTAGCATGTTATTGTGTTAAATGAGTAAAAAAAACCTTATCAACTTTTTACCACCTAACTATATTTTTGCAAACCAATAAGGTTAAGGTTATTAACTGGTCTATAGGAACACATTTAAAACTTATTATTTTCTATTTAATTTTGTTTTAACTAAGCTTGAAACTACAACCCCCAAATACTTAATCTAGATGACCCACAACTTGCACTAGACATTTTGATTACTCGTTGTAGTCACTGCCAACTCCCCCTTGAAATGGTGTGAGTTGTTACAATCATTTAATCCCAAGGACTAAAGTTTGAGAGATAGGAAATCAACATTATAAACATAGACCATTAAGGTCTCACATTCACTACAGTCTCATGGGTATGAAATCTTCTTGATTTTTGTATCTTCTTCATCTTCACTTAATAATAGTATACACATACACAAGAAATTACATACAACACCCTTAAGAGGGAAGAAGAGGATCGTCTACATGCAACTTTAGTTGTAAATTTCTAAATAGTTTTCTCCATAAGAGATTATATTTCCACGTGACTAATGTAACTAATTGAAAATACTTTTGGTAGCACTATGTGGGTGTTTTGTGTATCAATATTTTTAATCACACTATATGATCCCTCATTGTAGCTACCCTTCTTTTAACACTTATTGTTTACTTTCACTTGTGTTTTTCAAACTAATTGAGAAATGACTTAACTTATGAACCTCTATTAGTGTGCACATTGCACATTCTGTGTAATAGCTAGTAGTATTCTATTTAGGGAAAGTCTTAAACCAAAATTTTTTGATGATCATGCATTAAGATCGTTATAGTTGATATAAACAATTTATTTTTAGGATTATCTCACCTTAATCCAATCAAGGCATAACATGCATAGTATTTTTTCAATAAGTATATGGTTTTTGTGGATCCTTAGATGCTTTATAAAAGTTGTTTATTTGATATTACAACAAATGAAATATTGAATCTTTGATCTAAGTGTAATTGTATCCACATAAAAATAAATTCTCACCCATTTTCTGAACCTACACATTTTTCTACACTCAATGTACACACCATATAGTCATGTGACAACTTTTTGCAAAATAGTTATGTCCATTACTTAGTGTATAGTCCAATTGTGTATCACTTTTCATCTACATTTTTTGGTATCATGTATGGGTGCATGTGCCTTTATCTAGGCACAATAAATTTGGTACCATATGCATTTGACATGTAGCCACATCTACACCACATATGTAACTAACCATACAAGTGTGACACTTGTCACCATATAAGTTTACCACTTTTCATACTATTGTTCATATGAAAATCACACCATACACAATATCTCAAATTCAAGGTGTTAGGGATGAATTTTTTCGTACTCATCCTGGATTGAGTAGGAGCTTGCATTAAAGGAAAACTTCTTGTATGAAAAATGGTAATCACATCAAAGATAGAAATAGAGAGGTTCATAAGCACTAACTTTGAGCTATGAAAACTCAAGATGGAGGATATTCCCATAGATAGAGATCTATGGGTTCTTGTATCTAGCTTCAAACCCATTACAATGAAATAAGAAGAGTAGGACGTAATGGATAGAAAAGTTAAAGGTATTATTAGATTTTGTTTGGAAAATTCAATATTGTTAAATATACATGAAGAAGCCACTATAAAATCCCTTTAGAAGCAATTGAGATAAATTTTGTTGGCAATATGATTGTCATTGATGTCAAAAGGATATCTAAGTGATAATAGATGGGGATATTTTTGGTTAATGCCAAAGGGCACCATAGGTTGTCACTGATGTTAGTAGATTCAATCAAAAAAGTTTAGTTGCAGTGCAAGTCTTAACAAGTTTGCAAAATTTCGAGCTTCAAGCCTCGAGCCTACCTTATATCGCTTTCCAAAGAAGAAAAGAGTTAGAGTGTTTGTGCTATATCTAATCAAGTTTTGGACTTTGAGCTTCATTCATACCTCATACTGAATGCACAAAGGAAAAGAAGTAAGAAAGTACGAAGTTCAAAAGGATTTGGGCTTCGGAAAGATGGTTTACACCTTACCTTATCGGGCATCGTGGGTCGGCATTAAGGTTTACGCCTTAACATAAAATTAAGTGAGAAGTATGAAGAAAGCCTGAATACTGATACATGAAAGAGTTTCAGGTGTGGGAGGATGGTGTTAAGGCTTACACCTTAACAAAAGGTTAAGTATGAGGTAAATGGTAGAAGCAAAGTTCAATACTCAAAAAGCTTTCAAGGATCACAGGTCAAAATAAAGGCTTACACCTTATCAACTGGAAAGGAAAGAGGTAAGTGGCAAGAGCAAACCCCGAAATCCGATGACTCATAGGGTTCTTCAAGTTTCACAGATCGAAGAGATGGCTTGCAATTGAAGTGGAAAATGGTAGAAGGTAAAGGGTAAGATCGATGGGAAAAACCTGACAAGAGGGCTTGTCAATGGTCGGTGTTCAGACTTGTTTCTTAAGTCCTTCAATGCACTTCAAATATGAGCTAAGGGGTATTAGCAACACCTAACCCCCAATGAAAAGTGCAAACATAAGTTGGAAAAATAAATAAAGTATTTTTTCCATTCTGCTAGAAGATTGGTGGGTCTGAGTGTTGACCAGCATGGTAACGCGAAAAGCTGACATGTGTCCCAGACAACATCAACAAAGTCTTGAGTCAAATCGAAGGAAAATATTTACAGTCTTGGTTTAAAACAATCTCATCTTATAGTCATGTTTTAATGTTGAAGTGGTTGTATGGTAACCATTAGAAAATGGTGTGAACCAATAGATCTACGACCGACATTTAAAGATTTGATTTTTTTAATAGTTAGGTGAATGAAGATATGGCACATAAAACAAAATTGATGGTTGTAACTACTACAACCTAAAATGAAGGAAAATAGGTGATGGAAAAATGGGTAAATGGAGAATGTATGCACCTATCTTCCTTATTTCATTAGGAAAAAGAGATCCCCAAAGGTGGGACTGACTTTCAACCCTTAGGTGAGTCAACCCTATTGGAGATCTTTTGTTGTTTTTCCTTATGATAAGATGGGGTAAATATGCTTGAAATGTAATTTGGGGAGAAAAACTAAAAATACTAAAAGAACTTAATTATGCAATGTGAAACTTGAATCATCAATTGAAAGCATAACACAATAAAAAATAGTAGACTTCCGACAGATCTGAGAAGGGTAAGACACTGTGCACCTGTCACCAAAAGTTGTTGTTGAGTGTCCTGTTGAGACTGGTTCACCCTAGGGTGAATGGGTCCTAGTACAGGGATCCAAAATTTGATTTCACAATCCTCTGCTCCTGGATTTGAACTCTTGATTCCTTCAGATCTCACTATCGAAAAGTCAAAAATAAATTCTCCAAGTAAGATTATGTGGCTTGACAACTTTGATGAAAAAATTGACAACTTTGCAAAATTGCATTTTTGATCAATCATCAATCCTTCTTCACTTGAAAATTTGCACATACAAAGAGAGGGAAAAATTGTTTGCTTTTGGTGAATAGGGGTTTGCCTTGGTCAAACCCCGTTTTGGTAATTAAACATTGAAATGAAATAATAATGAAAGGAAGGAATGATGAATGAACACTAGCTTGTTGCAACTCACCAAACACTTTAATGGCTTCCCTTGGAGGACTGAAGTCTAACACATCTCTCCAAAGATTGGATCTTGCATTAAATGGCTTGATTGGATGTTTTATTTGACACTTGATTTTATGCATGAAAATTTGAAGCCTACATCACAATGTTAGCTCCAAAAACATGCATGAATGCAAATAAGTTTGACATGATGCTCTTTATCTTGATTGTTGATGTAGAAGATTGATAATCTACTCTTGAATGCTCTTGACAATAATATTTGTTCATGTGAAAGTTGCATCTTGTTTTGTTATATTTGAATTGATAAAAAGACCTTGTATTTATAGGTAATTTTATAATTTCTTGACAATTAAACATCAAAGGCCGACAATTTCAATTTGAATTTGAATCATAAAAAATACCGCCAAAAACATATTAAAAAATGGGGTCCTAAACTTAAAGAGGACCCATTCGCCCTTGGGAGAATGGGTCCTACGCCCTAGACCTAGGACACACATTTTCCAAGATGTGTAATTTGATGTTTGCAATTGTTTAATACATGTTCCTCTTTCGAAAAATGAGATTAATTAGGATTTTAAATGTATAGTTGGGTCAATTAGAGGCTTAATTAAGTCCAATTAATTAAGGGGAGGAAAACAAAATGAGAAAACGTAAAGTACATTTTTTTTCATTAGATTTAGCCCCCACTTTAGTGAGAGTATGAACTTGCGCTTAGACTCACATTAAAGTAGACTAATAAGCGTCAAGAGGGGTCCAAGTGTACAAATGTTAGTGAGATAGGATGACAAAGATCAAGGAGGTGGTCAAGTCCCTAGGATCAAGATCTCATAGAAAACTAACATAATCACAAAGGAATGCACATATATGTATGATATACATTAGCAAGACAAGATACACAAGCATACAATGCCAAAATTAATGAAAAAGAAAGAGAAGAAAATATGGACTAGTCGTGGTTGCGATGTTTTCCATAAAAAATGTTCACAAGTGAAACCCGTTGTCCACTATGCAAACAAAATATACTCACACGGGCTAGTGAAATTTTTTGTCCACTAGGTGAGCCCCAAAAGGGTGGCTAATGGGAAAGTCATTCTAGGTCTACAATGTTGGGAAAATGTGCCTCAACCTTGTAATTACATAAGGTACTATTGATACATAAGGTATTGTTTATACAACAACAATGGGGGGCACAAGGGGGTGTGGGGGGGTTCGAGGGGATCATCCCCCTGATTGGGTGTCCAGGGAGCAACATGCCTGGTGGGGGCTCGGGGGCAAAGCCCTCAAAAGCCAAATTTTATGTACAATTTATTATTATAAATCTGGACCATTCATCATTATGTCTCATATCTTACGGTCGATATTTTTGTTTGCTTGACTTTCCCTAGAAGGAAACCCTATTTTATGAGGGCATTTTATTACGACTATGTGTTGTGATGTATTATGAGAGTTTGATAGCAGTTGTATTACATATGGATCTCTGGTTAGTGATACTCCTGTAAGAAGCTTTCTATACAAGTATATTGTATTTTTTGTGTTTTCTGAATAATATATTGGGTAGATTTTAGAGTGTGTGGTTTTTCTCCCAAATGGGTTTTCCCCATGTAAATCACTATGTTGTGGTATGCCATGTGATATTTATGTTTATTTCTATTTGAGTTTTTGTAACTGTTAAAAATCTATTATTTTTTTGCATTATTCTCCTCTCAAGATTAGTGTAGGAATTTGTCCTGCTACCTTAGCTTCCTTACATACATGCTCTCATACATCAACCATACCAACATTTATACCTCCTGATAACTTTGATAAGGTGCCACACAAAAAGGTTCCATAAGGCTAGCAAGCTACATTATGCTAGACACTCATGAAAAACAAAAAGACACCATTGGCAAGCAAGTTATGTTATGCTTGGTGGCCATGAAAAAAATTTAAATACAATAGGATAAGACAACCAAATGGGTTTTCCTTAGTTCATGAAAGCTCTATCCTTAGGGAACATTATGCTTAATGTCACCAAGAGAGGACTAGTCGAGGATAAAAGATTCACAACTTAGGGAATGCAAATTGTAACATTACCACTAAGAGGGATGTCATATGCTAACAAAGGTTGCACTCTTGAAGGACATTAAACCCAATGTCACTACCAAGAAGACACATCACATTAAGTAAGAAGACCACACTTTGAAGCAAACAATGAGCAGGGACGCGCATGCCCCCACTTTAAAGAAATTTCTAAACAACATGTTGTGAGCAATTACTTTAAAGTAGAACATAGTAAATTCCAATACATGAGAGCTTTATTCAAAAATCCCTATGCCAAACATATGTTTCCAAAATAGAGCTACATCAAGGAAAGAAGGGTTTCCCCCCATATGCAATCATAATATAACACATAAGGGATCCACGGATTTTGGATCAATGTATGTCTTTTCTACAGTGATATAATTGAGCTCGAAATCATCATCATTCCCCAAATGACTCGTGGAACAAGAGTATAAAGGAAGAATGGCACATAGGGAGTGAAATGAAATAAAATATTTTGGGTTAACATGGAAGAGACCTAAATGTCTTGACGCCTTATGTCATCCCCAAAAGGAAAACACAAGAGAAGAGAAAAGATAAAGGTGTATGACATATAGAATAATGAAGATACAAATAGAAGAATGTCATGACAGGTTCACTTCCTTTGTATCCTTGCACCAACGAAGTGAAAAGGGTCATCCAAAGTAGGCTCACAAACATAAAAAGACACACCAAGCAGCATTGTACAGGGGATCACATTACACACATTCAATCACAAAGAACGTGAAAATAAAAATAAAGAAAGGACTAGTATGGCACATGTGAGTCAACCTATAGAGGTTATCCGCATTCCAATCTTTTTCATCATATGTGAAAGGTGGACAACTAGCCAAAGGGACAATGACAAGTGTTGTACTAGGAGCATCACCAGGTTCAACACATGGTGGGTCACTCTTTATAGAAGGACCATCACAGTTTTTGTCATCTAAGCTCATGGAAGAGGAAAACAATAAATTTATCTCATTATGCACTTCCTCATCAATCTTAGCAATCTCATCATCATCATCCAAGCTAATCCTAACTAGAGGCCTAATGATGATGTCCATTAAAGTTTCATGTTGTTGTTGTGGGGAAGGTGAAGAATCACCATGCTTTATCTCAATTGGTATTTGATCTTGATTTCTAATTTTTTCTTTTCTTTTAACTAATGAGCAATAGCATGATGTCTACGCCTACTTTCTTTAGCATTTTTGTTTCTTCTTACACAATTTTCAAGTTGTGAAGGTGTAGGAGCGGGCTTGTCAACCATTGGTTTATTTTCTTCCCATGAGGGAGGAATGAAATGAGCCATGGAAGGTTGGTCAACCAATTTCTCTTTGGATTTATAAACTTTTTTGATCATGGGAGGAACAATAGGAATTATATGGTTATCTCTTGGTCTTTTATAGGAAATAGGTAGAGGATTTGTCATGGATTAGTCTTGGTTACTTGGAAGGGATTTTGGTTCAATCATGGCTTCATAAATGATAGGAGGCTCAATCATGGGTTGAGGGACATTTCTAAGATGTTGAATTTTATTAATCAAATCCTTACATTCATTGGTAGAATGACCATGCACTCGATGATATGCACAAAATGATATTTTGTTGTATAATTTATTTTGTGTTCTTGGAGGAAGAGTAATCAAGCGAGCTTTGATAAGCCTCGAAAAGATAGCCTCTTGATCAATAGTAGGGGACATTTCTTTCTCAGCACAAGATTCCATACACATGGTAGATGATAAGGCATTAGATGAAGATGAAGATAAAGGTTAGAAACCTAGACCCTACTTGGAAAAGTACAATATAGACTTCACTTTATCTCTATCATTTTTCCATGTTTTCATTATATCCATGTTTAGAAATGATTTTGTATCCAAGACCATAACATGATTCCAATTCAAATGAAAAGATTTTATGCTTCTGAGAAGGATTGGCTTCTTCATGAGCACACAAATCCTTTTTAAGAATTTTAAAGTTATGTATCTTCCTCTCATGAGGGATGGGATTTGAAGATCCCCCATCACCACCATGGAGTGATGTTGTTGATGTAGAACCAAGTTGAGCAAATGAAACACAAGATTCTTTAGGTGTAGATTGTGATATTTTTTACTCTTACATAAAGGAGGGTGTAAAATCTAATGAACCCCAATTATCCCTAAAACATGTGTTTGAAGATGAATCATTTGTATATGACTCTTTGGACTTTGAGGGTGAGATTTTGGACTCTTCTTTGAAACAAGTGTAAAATCTAACATCCCCCAATCATCATCTAATATTTTTGTTGTAGGTGAAATACAATTAGGATTACCATCAACTTGTATAGGTTCTAATTTGGAAGTTGGAATCAAAGTATTAAGAGAGTTGGAAGTGTCATGATCATGTTGAACTTGTGAATTATAACTTTGTTCATCTACTTCAATTGTTTATATCTTATTGTTATATTCAAACTTCATCTCATGGTGAAGAGTAGACAGAACTCCTTTCATGGCATAAATACATGGTCTCCCTAGGAGAAGGTTGTATGAAAGAGGTCCTCACATGATATGGACAAGGGTGGGAAAAACTATAGGTCCAACCTCAATAGGTAATGTGATAATTCCTAATGGTTGCCTATTAACATTGTCAAAGCCATGAATATTAACATCATGGGGTTGAATAAGCTTCTTATCCACGCCAATTTTATCTAGGAGATGAATGCTACAAACATTAAGACCCACTCCATTTTCTATCAAAGTACGCCTAACTACAGTTTCATTAATGATCACCTTTGTCATTAATGCTTCATGTTTATTTTGTATCTCGAGTGAGGGTAATTCATGTTGAGGGAATGTAATATCCGACTATGTCACTTGCATATAATAAAATGAGGTTGCTACATCATTCAATTTAATAAAATATTGAATATCATTCTTCTGAAACATTTCTTGGAGCATCCTATTGTATGTAGGTGATGTTTGAATCAAATCCTAAAGGGAGATGTTTACTAGAGTACGATGAAGTTGCTCAACAAGATTATACTCTTTACCACTACATTGAGGAATGTCATATGTGTGAGAAAGTGTGTGATAACTTGTTTGTTGTGACACATTATTACTACAATTTTTCCTTGAAAATTTCAAGTTAGAACCTAGATATAAAAGATGTCTAAAAATGGGAGGTGACTTAGAGGGATCGCTAATTAAAGGAGATCCAATTTGTGCATTCATAACCTCAACTGAGTTACCTATATTACCTTCTAGTGAGGGGGGTCTAATGTGAACTTAGCATCTTCATCTATACCATCCATCTTACTATTTGTGGAGAGAAATATAGCATTGGAAGAGGGACAAACAAGATTCTCATGATGCTCAATAATTAGGTCTTCTAACACCAAGATACCTTCGTCACAAGTAGGAGAGGTATCAAGAGAAGAACAACTAGGATTGTCATGATTTTCTATGATTGCATCCTATTGCACCAAAATTTTA
Organism: Sequoia sempervirens; assembly: GCA_007258455.2. Taxonomy (NCBI): domain Eukaryota; kingdom Viridiplantae; phylum Streptophyta; class Pinopsida; order Cupressales; family Cupressaceae; genus Sequoia; species Sequoia sempervirens. Next base: position 46,856 of record VDFB02347263.1, read on the forward strand.
GTGGACAATCTAGGTGAAATGAAGTCCTCAAGGGTTTCATATAACATGTCAAAGTCATCACAACTAAAGGGCTTGAATTATATGCTTTCTCCAAGGTTTATCATTTAGTGTATGGTTTTTATTTTGATGTTTTTAGGGTAGTTTTTGGTTTTCAATGATTGTAAAATGCAAATTAATCTATCTGAACTATGAAATGATGCTAAAAATAAAGCAAATGTATAAAGATCTGAAACTATCCACAACTAAAACGTGCAAACTTTTTCCCAATTTGTCTCAATATTTAAGTAAAAAGACAACTATCTTTGATATGAAAAATAAATTGTTTCAAAAACCCAATTTACATATTTGACAATATAAACAATAATAAAAAACAAAGACCAAGATGCACCCAAAAATTGGTCAGGACACTTGTACAGGGACTTATTCACCTATGGCAAATAAGTCCTTGATTAGGGTTCTGAAAAATGAAAAATATAAAGTCTGAATTAGTGTCTGTGTTCTCTATTTCAACTTGTAGAAGGTTGTTAATGTGACAATTTTTTCTAGATTTAGGTGTCTTAATGCCAATGCAAATAGTGATAAATAGTGAACAAAGTGACAATTTTTGGAATACAATTTTGAACTAAAATTGAATCTAAATAACTGTAAAACACTCTTAATATAACCACAATGCAAGATCTATGCAAAATGAATGCAATTTTTTTTGAATTTGTTATGAATTTGAATGATGAAATCATGCAAAACTAAACTCTAAATGCAATGCAAAGCACACTAATGCAAACCTAGATCTAGGGTTTTGAATGTCTCCAAATCAGAATTTAAGATGTACAAACTCAGGTTCACCAAAATGAAATGAAGGAAAATAGGTGATGAAAAAATGGGTAAATGGAGAATGTATGCACCTATCTTCCTTTTTTCATTAGGAAAAAGAGATCCCCAAAGGTAGGATTGAATTTCAACCCTTAGGTGAGTCAACCCTGTTGGAGATCTTTTGTTGTTTTTCCTTATGATAAGACAGGGTAATATGACTGAAATGTACTTTAGGGAGAAAAAAAAATACTAAATGAATTCAATTATGAAAATTGAAATTTGAATCATCAATTTAAAGCATAAGACAATTAGAAATAGTAGACTTCTAACATAACTGAAAATGGTAAGACACTATGTACCTGTCACCAAAAGTTGTTGTTGAGTGTCTTGCTAGGACTGGTTCACCCTAGGGTGGGTCCTGGTACAAGGATCCAAAATTTGATTTCATAGTCCTCTGCTCCTAGATCTGCACTCCTGATTCCTTTGGATCTCACTGTCGAAAATTTGGAAATAAATTCTCCAAGTAAGATTTTGTGGCTTGACAAATTTGATGAAAACTTTGAAAACTTTTTCAAAATTGCACTTTTGATCAATCTTCAATCCTTCTTCACCTGAAAATCTACATATACAAGAAGAGGGAAAAATTGTGTGTTTTTGGTGAATAGGGGTTTGGCTTGGTCAAACCTATAAGGAAGCTAAGGTAGTGGAACAACTTCCTACACTAATGTTGAGAGGAGAATAATGCAAAACTTTTACAGATCTTTAACAGTTACAGAAACTTAAATAGAAATAAGCATAAATATCATGCATGTCACAACATAGTGATTTATGTGGGAGAAACCCTTTTGGGAGAAAAACCCCACACTCCAAAAGCCACCAAATATATTATTTAGAAATCACAAAGATTACAATATACTTGCAGAGAAAGCTTCTCATAGGAGTATCACCAACCAAAAATCCAAAGGTAACAAACTGCTATCAGACTCTCAGAATACATCATAATACACATTCATAATACAATGCCCTCATAAAATAAGGTTTCCTTCTAAGGAAATTCAAGCTAATAAAATATCGGTCATCATATTTAAGACCTAATGATGAGAAGTCCAAATTTACAATAATAAAATATAAATAAAACTTCCCTTTCGGACGTGTTGCCCCCTGGACCCCCAACCAGGGGGATGATCTCCTTAGAGCCCTCATGGGGGGGACCCTCCTACATCCCTCATCATCATCATATGAATAGTATCTTATGTATCAACAGTAACTTATGTAATTGCAAGGTTGAGACACATTTTCCCAACAAATATCCCACTTTTCGAACACCTTGCAAAAACAACGGGAGGGTGTACACCTCATCTCTTAATTGCTAGGGGCCAAAAGGGCCATAGTCTCTGAACACCATATAAATTTCTCTATTCTCGCAAGCTTAGTTAATGAATCAACAACATTCATCAAAGCCTCCACATTAACAAGATTTACCTTTATATCTTCAACCATGTCTCTAATAAAATGATACTATACATTAATGTGCTTGGTCATGGCATGAAATGTCGGGTTCTTGGCTAGACATATTGCACTTTGACTATCGCAATAAATGGTCACTACACATTATTTTATTTCAATATTTGAACACAGTCTCTTAAGCCAAATGGCTTCTTTAAAAGCATGAGTAGCTACCATATACTGTTCTTTAGTAATGGACAAAGAAACTACAACATGTCGCTTACTCATCCAACTAATTGTACCACCAAATAAAGTAAACACATAAGTACTGGTGGAACATCTATTCTCAACATCACCTGCCTAATATACATCCACATAACCATGAATATCAAGGTAAATCTCATCTTCAGTCATATTACTATGATAACACAAAGAATAATTTGAGGTATCAGGAAAATACCTGAAGACTCTTTTAACAACATCTCAATGAACTCTACCAGGATTAGACATATATATGGAAAGAATTCCCACTGCTTGGGAAATATCTAGTCTTATACAAACCATAGCATACATCAAAATTATAACTGCACTCTGATAAGGAATTCTACTCATGTCTTCCATCTTTGATAGAGATGTTGGACAATCTAAAATAGATAACTTTGTTCCAGCTGAAAAAGGAATGCATAATGGTCTACAATCCTACATATCAAACCTCTATAAAATTGAATTAACATAATTAGTTTGGCCAATCCATAGCTTTCTATTCACTCTATCTCTTTTAATTTTCATCCCAAGAATGTTCCTAGCTACACCAAGGTCTTTCATTTCAAATTTAGCAGTAAGTTGAGATTTCAGTTCTAAAATCATACATTTTCCTCTACCAATAAATAACATATCATCAACATATAATCTAATAAACAGGAAACAATCACCATCTATCTTATAATAAACACAATCATCTAATTTAGAATGCTCAAATCCCAAATTCAACACATATGTATCAAATTTTTGGTACCACATCCTAGGACTCTATTTTAGGCCATACAAAGATTTCTTCAATATGCAAACCAAATTAATTTTACCTTTCACCACATAGTGCTCTAGTTGTGTCATATCAATATCCTCCTCCAAGTCACCATGAAGGAAAGTAGTTTTTGCATCCATTTACTTCAATCTCTAAATCATAAGCAGTAGCAATAGAAAGCAAAAATCTAATGGATGTCATTTTTTCAACAAGAGAAAATATCTCACCATAATCAATAACCTAAACTTGAGAGTAACTTTTTACAACCAACCTTGCTTTGTTCTTCTCAATACTTCCATCTAAACCAATATTTTTCTTGAACACCCATTTGCAACCAACAGGTTTTCTTCCTTCAGGAAATGGTACAAAATCCCATGTATAATTCTTTTTCAAAGCTTCCATTTCTTTATCCATGGAAATCTTCCAGGATTTTGCATCATTTATACCTAATTCCTAAATTCAACTTTCTCGGGTGTAGAAGGAAATTGAATCACATCTTCTTGTTTACTTTGTTCTAGCTACAATGTAATAGTAGAAGGCTTAGTTTCTCTAAAAATAAAACTTCTACTGCAGTACAATCCCAAAGCTTGTATCCTTTCACACCATAATTTATCCGATGAAGATACATTTCATAGCCTTGTTCTCCAAATTTGTTCGCTTCTCCTTTGGCACATGTGCATATGCCTCAAACTAAGAACTCTAAGATGTCTTAATTAAGGCTTGTGAGCCAACCATGGGGTAAGTGCAAAAAGATGGGGGGCCAAAAAGGGGTCTTAAGTGGCCACTTTTTTTCTAAAATCAGGAAATTCTAACCTTTAATGACAAATTGAGGATAGTTACACTCAAAATTCTAAGATGCAATAAAAACAATGCAAGAAGTGCTCTGAGTCTACTTTCTAAACTACTTTTTTTTTAAATGATAGAGATTAAGGGGTTCAAAAAAGGGAGCCACGGAAATAGGTATTGAAAACACAAAATAGCGTCTGTTGTGGCTCCCTCAAAAGGTTAACTTTTATTTGGTATTTTTAAAATCGCTTAAGTGAGAAATTAGCTAACAACATGTAGTTTATGCCCAATTTTTCTGATAATTTTTTAATGAATATATGATTTTTTACTAATTTTCGAAGTGGACACAACTAAAAAATAGAATTTTGGTCATGCTAACCCTATAACTTTTGAAAACCAATCAAAAATAATTCTTTTTGAATATGTGTAGAATGGAGTCTAGTTTATAAAAATGTAATTTATTTCAAATTTCAATGAACAGTTAAAAATTAAAGTAAAAAATACTGAACATTGGTTTTCTGACAAAAATAGGCACACAAACAAAAGACATTAAAGTTGAACGGCTTAACATTTTCAAAATGTGAAAAAAATTACATCATTAAATAGCTAAGAGAGAGCTTGAGATTACCCACGTGTGTGATTGACTTGACCTTGAAACACATGCAAACCTGATGGTTAGCACAAACAAAATTATGTGACATTTCTTAGAATATGCAGAAACACATCTTTGGACATTGGGAAGGCATTTGAAGCCTTTGGGTTGTATATCCAAAGCAAATCCCAAGCTGAAGGCTTGGGTATTCCCAAAGCAAGAAATAATGCAATGCGCTCACATTATTTCATAGTTTTGACATACTTTTTGCATTTGTGCTTGAGTTTCCTAAGTAAGACAACACAAATGCATTATAACGTGCTCATGTTATGTATTGCTTTGTGTTAAATGTTAGTCTATTAAATGTGTATTATATATATATATATGTATGTATGTATCATTGTATCATTGTATGTATCATTGTATGTATGTATGTATCAGTGTATGTATGCATGTATGTATGTATGTAAGATTGTATGTACGTATGTATGTATGCTTGTATCTATGTATGTATGTATACATGTATGTATGTAAGATTGTGTGTGTATGTATGTATGCTTGTATGTATGTATGTCTTCTTATATGTATGTATGTATTTAGAGGGAGGGATAATTTTAAGAGAGAGAGAGAGAGAGAGAGATTTGTCTAGGTAGGGTGGAAGGGAGATACATGAGAGAGAGAGAGAGACCTAAGAGAGGGAGAGGGGGTGGGAGGGAGAGACCTGAGAGAGAGGGAGAGAGAGAGAGGGAGGGAGTGGGAGAGAGGAGGTTGGAGTGAGAGGGATAGAGGGAGGGAGAGAGAGAGAGAGAGAGAGAGAGAGCTCTCTAGTTAGAGGTGGGAGGAGGGCGAGGAGAGAAAGGGAGTGAGAGATAGATAGAGGTAGTGAGAGAGAGACTTGAGAGAGGGAGAGGGGGTGGGAAGGAGAGACCTGAGAGAGAGAGAGAGAGAGAGAGTTATCTAGTTGGGATGGGATGGAGAGACTTGAGAGGGAGAGCGGGTGGGAGGGAGAGACTTGAGAGAGAGGGGGAGAGAGGGAGTTGGAGAGAGAGGGAGTGGGAGAGAGATAGAGATAGAGGGAGTGAAAGAGAGAGACCTAAGAGAGGGAGAGGGGATGGGAAGGAGATACTTGAGAGAGAGAGGGGGGGAAGAGAGAGAGGGTGTGGGAGAGAGGGAGTTGGACCTAAACCCTAAACCCTAAAACATAAACCTTGAAAAATTCAACTTTTTCAAAATGCAATCACACTTTGTACAAGTTGAAATATGGATGTTGTAAGAGCAATCCAAAATGTGCTCGCATTATAATGCAAGTGCATTATAATGTGTGTGTTTTGTCTCTTTCTAAAAATAGTAAAAAAGGCAGACACCCATGACTTGGCCCACATGCTCTGCTATTCTCCTTCTTTTGCACGTGATATGACAAAAGAATGCTTTTTAAGACTGTTGGAGAAAGCACATACAAGAATTTACACATTCTTCCACCACCTTTGCATCAACTTTCCACCACCTTTCTCTAGTTTTCAAATTAGGAGGGAAATAACAGAGTTTTTATATCAAATTTTATTATATCAACTCAAATTTTGATGTTTGTAGTGTTTCAAGGTTCATTACATGGTTGAATTGTTATAATTTAACATTATACATTGTTTAATTCTATAGTTTTTAGTAATTCTTGGAGAGATATAGAATTGAATGTTGAAAAGCAAGTAAGTTTGTGAAAAGCTCAAATTGTTAAGGAGTTTTATGCAAGAAGAAAAAATACTATTGGGTAGCTTATTGAATCGAATCTTCTATTTTAAGGTATTCCAAGTCTAAATATATGTATGTTCTTTATAAATTCTTATAATACATGCTTAATATAATGCTTTGAATTTTTTTTTATTTTAAAATGCATATTCAATGTTCATCATTGTTTTTTTTTTACTTTTTGACATCTATGACCATTCAAGGGGGGTTCCAAGTTGAAAAATCTCATTATAATCTTAGCCCTCTTGGCACATTTAGCCTAGACAATTCTTCACTCTTTGTAGTGGTTTGGCTGCTCTTATAGTATCATGCAGCTCTTAGGAAACCAAACAAATCATGGTTTTCATTGTTGCAACATCCTCCCTTCTCTAACCTTAAGCTCTTCCTCTACAATGTCCTCCACTAAACTCGTTACAGGAGGAACTATCAACCAATCTCTCGCATCTATCAACTTATTTCCTATCTTCAACATATCATTCACTTTGGCATTCCAAATACATTGACTACTCATTATGGCTTTGCATCCTCTTGTTAATTTATCTTGTCCTGTGGACTACTTCCTTTTGATGACCCCTTTCATGCTACCAACTCTCTAGATGCTAATTATTTTATATTTGTGGTGCTACCATCCATTCTAGTAATGTTGCATGTATTTGTGATCAATACAAACCACTCCTTAATGCAAAACTTTGCACGATTGTAAAATTGTACCTCACTTCCCAACAATGGTATTAACCCTCCTATCATACACTACTTCTTTGTCAAACTATCATGGACTTCTTAATGACACATCCATTGCTACAATATCACATAACACTTCATCATGGCATGCATTGATCTTGAACTTTATCTAGCACTATTCTTGTACCAAAATTATATCCACTTACTATAATCAACCAAGAAATAATTGATTTGGATGCCTCAACATCCTTAGTCCTATATTTTCAACCATTTCCATAAACAGTAGATTGCTTTTGATACCACTATCTACCACCATATCACAACACTTACCTCTTTCCTTGCATCAAGTATTGAACAAGCGTTTCCCATTTTTTAGTTCACCTCTCCTATTACACAAACTAGAGCACTCTATGAAACTAGAAAATCCCCTTACTCGTGATATCCTAACCTAGTTATTGGTTTTTAATACTCCTCCAAGTACTCTTTCATAGTCATCTCTCCTACCATAAATTGTTGCCACTTTTATCGCTGCAAACTTGTTGTCAAACCCTCTATGGATGGGAAAGAACTTCAAATTCACCCAAAACTAGCAAAATTCACTTATATAGATGACACATAATCCAAATGAAAATGTCGGTTAAGGTCTGATATGAAATATGCAGCCAACTTAAGACCCTTTGATATGATAGGATTGGAAATAAGTGATTTTCTATGTGCTAGAGCAGCTTAAATTCACTTATATGCACATTTTGAAACCTATAATATTCAAATTTTGTTTGGAAACAATGAATA
>VDFB02347265.1:0-10733 GCA_007258455.2 Sequoia sempervirens
TATGGTGGTGTGATTTGTAACAGTTTCTAATTTTAATATTTTTGTTTTTCAATTGTTGAAGTCAATCATATATGTTTTTAATATGTTTGTGATGTCTAGTCAATTAAAAGAGCCTTCTAAACAAGGTTATGAAGAGTCAAACAAAATTATTCAAAAAATATTTTGGGAAAAATAGGATGGTAATGTTGGATTTGTTGCTTCTTCTTGGATTCATTGCATTCAACCACAATGTAGAGGAGGCCTTGGGCTTATTGATCCTAAAACTAGAGGAATATGTCTTGCTGCTAAATGGATCATTAGAGCTACCAGTGGAGATGAGCCATGAAATTTTTTAGTTTGTCATCGAATCATGTAAGCGACAACTAAAAAGAAGTGGCAAAAATGTTAGTTGGTTAGATAAAACGTTGTTGTCTCCTTTTTATAAAATCAAGACTTCATTTCTCTTCAAACAATTTGGAAAGTGTGACAAAGAGTTTGAAATTTTTAAATTGGAATGGCTCTTCATTGCAACATGGTTTCAATTTTTCTTTAGCTTCAATATGGTGGAAAAAATTGATAAATTATCATGATCAATTGTTGGCTATTAGCTTTCCAAGACAAGCTCTTTGAATTTTTCAGAAAAAAGGGGTTCATCAATTTAAAGATATTTGGAACTTTAATAATTTTGATTGGGTCCCTTGGATGAGTATTAAGGAGCAAATTGGGCTTAGTAATAAGTACAAGAATTTCTTGATCTTTGTTCAATCATTAACTCCTATTGATCTTATTATGAAACTTTGCACTCCTATGATGTGTAACTTTTTTAAAGATTGGAAATGTCTGTCCTATTGTCATTTTAATCATTTTCCTCTAAAGAAGGTATATTTAGCTATCATTCCTAGTTGGCCTCTTACTCCTTGTCTAAACCAAAAGTGAAAATATAGATTTAGTTCTAAATTTTGGTCCAAAATGAGTGCTCAAATATGAAAATCTAAAACTGATTTTGATACTCAAGTGTTAGCTTGAAAAATTCTACATTGCAAGCTTCTTGTTGGGGATATGTTAAAATGTATTAAGGTTCAACCAGCCAAGTGTCCTTTTTTTCAATACAATGAGAATATGAAACACAAATTTTGGGATTGCATACATGTCAAGAAATAATGGTTAGCTGTGTTTAGAGACTTCCTTGCTATCTTTAATCATGATTTAAATTAGAAGGAAGCTATTTTAGGTTTTTGCATGCAAAATGAAGTGATTGCTGATTCTATTAGACAAGTTATTTCAAAGCATATATGGAAGAATAGATGCACTACAATTTTTATCAGGTAGTTGGCACTCTAAGGATTTACTCTTAACATATTTCTTGAGGTGGTTTTCTTGTTTTCGTAGCTCAAAATTTTGCATAAGAAGAATGCTAAAGCCATAGTTCAGTTACAACAAGTTAAGGATCAAGTCTTGAATTTTCAACTCCACAACAAGCTCAACCAATGTAATATTGTCTTAATGCTCACGTAATTTTTTTTTGGAAGCATCTTAGGCTGAGTTTTTGTTGGATTTGTTATTCTTTCAACTTTATGCTCAATTATTGTAATGGTTTTTTATAGCTCTTGTATTCCTTTTCCGCTACCTAATGATAGCTTCATTCTTGTAACACTTTGACTCAATATATATAAAAAAATGCCAATTTATTTTTGAAAAAAATATTTTTCCCAACTTGACCACTATGTCCCTAGTCTATCCTAGGAAGAAATCACCAGTGATGCAACCAACACACTCAATACCTATTATTAGACTAATTTACTAAGATACCATTACATTGAAGAAACCATTTTCCTCAAGTTATTTGGTCCAAAATAGAATAATTTTAAAAAAATAACTATTTGACTTGACTACATGACCAAATGCAATGGAGTAACCACTAGAGTCTCAATCACATAGGGAATTTAAGCTACCAAATAATTTCTAACTAATGTCACCCACTTGTTGTTATTCACAAGCTTACAATACTAGCCTATAAGGACCTATAGTTCCATTTCATTATGGTGATGTGTATTGATTACAACAAACTATTCTCCCTTCTAAGTAGATTTTTCAACTTCACAGTGTTATATTGCATTCAAAAGGGTAAACACAATAAACTAATTAATAGCCCAAACCATGGTCATGAGTACTTGAGGCTCTTTCTAGAACCCTCAGGTATCTATTAAGGATTGATATAATTATGTTTTTTGTTGGATGTTGAGGATATGGTTGCTGATATGTGGTTTTCATTGATGTCAACACTATTAGCATTTGGTGTATTGAAGGTTGTATATGTTGAGGATATTGAGAAAATTGTAAAAGGAATTTTTCTAGGTTCCTAGTGGAACTGTGTAGGTTAAGAAGGAGTTTTGTTCTTTACGTTGAATATTAGCTGGTGTGGATTAAAGAGTTTATTGTTAAGTGTTTCTAGATCATCTACCAGAAGTTTCAGAGGTCTCCATGAATTTTTGATTGTGTTGTGGTCTAACAGTGTTTCTGTGGTCTTTGTCAGTGTTCTTGAATGAAGTTTTTGTAATTATGTTAATCTTAGTTGTTACAAATTCTTCTCTATTGTTTCTTGGTTTTCTCAGATGTCTCTAGATCATTCTCTATCTTTGTGGTATGTCCACATTATTCAGAGAGATTGTGGTTGAAGATATTTTCTTGCACATGTTCAGTTTTTCATGTCTCTGGCTGACATGTTGGTAATAGCATGTTGTGGATCTTCATGGTGAATTTAATTAAAGTATTTTTGTGTTGGAGATGTTGATTTGGGCCTCCACTATGTTGTGGTTGACCTTGGTGGATTTGTAATGAAAATTTATTTGTAAATCACGGGGTGACATTGCAAATATATTTTATTTTCTTGGTGACTAAGTTACGTGATGAAATCATGTAGTGGATATATAAGGCGATTGTTTAAAGAAGGATTAGTGTGTGCATAAAGTGCGAATGTATGGCAATGCAGGATGTGTGAATAGTGTTCTAATTATTCAATAGTAGAGCAAAGTGTGAAGAAGATTGAGAGAAGAGTGAAGAAGGTTTTCTATGCTTAATTGGAACTATAATCAGGTTTGTGTAGAATCTATTCTTTCAGTTCATACTCTATGGATCGAAATACTTTTGTATTGTTGGATAGTAGGTCCTTTTTGTATTTGAGTAGAGCTCTGGGAGTGTGCTTGAATCATGTGCATTCCCCTTATTATTTTTTTCATTGTAGGAGTTTGGTGAACTCCTAAAACCTCCAGAATCACACACGAAGACAAAACTTCCTCAAGGAAATGGAAGAAAAATCATGCTATCATTAAGATGAAAGGATGCCAAATTGAATATGACATGATTACAAATGTACAAGATGTCTAATTATATAGGCATGAGAGAAAACCTAAGATGCATGAGATGTTGCCATGTGTCTTGATCTAACAACATGTGACAACATGTGAACTCTATCTAGATGATTATTAAATATTGAGATAAGTTCTAGAAGGAATCTTATCCCACAAACTAGGAAGGGAATAATATCCCATTTTATTTATGATTTATCTAATAGTACAACCCTAGAACTTAATTAATTAAATGCAAGACCCTAGGGTGCTTATGCTAGTGTAATAATTAATTAATTAATTACTAACACTCATTGTAGCACCCCAATAGGGTGTAATCTTGGTGACATCCATATGGTTTTCCTATGAGGGGTTTCCCTTTGTCTAAAAATCTTGTTGTTATCTATCTCTCTGATGTGTTAATTGTTTGTAGTTAATTTCTTATTCATCAGATATGAGATTAAGTTAAGTAAGAAAAGTTTAAGTTTATGATACAACTGATTCCCCCCCCTCTCACTTGTGTGTCCTTGTTCTTCCAACAAGTGGTATCAAAGCAGGTTCCTCTGAAGAAGTCTAAAAGCTTGAGGTGATATGAGATGACAACATTCAAGAAGGAAAATCCGAGATTTGATGGCACTAACTACTCACTGTGGAAAGTTAGGATGCAATGTCATCTAAGATGTATTGGTGAAGCTTTCTGGAAGATTACAAAAGATCCATATGTTATTCCTCAAAATGGTCCCTCCATTGCTAATGAGATCAAAGATGCTGAAAATAATATTAGGGCTATTGAAGCTTTGGTGAGTGCTCTGGCAGATTCAGAGATGGCGAATGTGATAGGGTTGCATAAAACTCATGAGATTTGGATAAAGATGGAAAATTTGTGTGAAGGATATGCTTAGGTGAAGATGGCTAAGCTGCAAAGCTTGAAAGGCAAGTATGAGAATTTGAAGATGGACGAAGATGAAAATATGACTTCTTTATATAGAGAGTAGATGAGATAGCACGATGGGTATTAGATGTGTCGGTGGTTTTTGTGGATGAAGATGAAATTATGGCTAAGATAATAAAATCCTTGCCTCCATCCTACAAAGTGAAAGCTCGTGCTATTGAAGAGATTAGATTAGTAACAAAGATATCAAGAGACACATTGGTTGGAAAGCTTGCTGCTTTTGAAATAAGTGAATTTGGTGAATCTGCACCAAAGACTGAATCAACATTCAAGGCTACAATATTCAGAAGTAACAGACAAAGATATGGTATGGGAGAGTGTTCTAGGAAAGTATCCAAGTATGATGAAGAATTGAAATAGCTTGAAGATAAAGAAAGAGAGGTAGAATAATTGGAAGCACTAATTGCAAAACAAGAAGGCAGAGGAAAAGGTAAGTATGAAGATGTATTGCCTATTAAATTTTTTTCTTGTAGTAAAATAGGTCATTTTACATCAAGGTGTCCTGAAAGAGTTCCTAGATCTAAGCCTAAAAAGTATAGATTCCAAAAGAGATGTTACTTTTCTGAAGAAGCAGTGACTGATGATGAGTTTGATAAAGATAATGGAAATGAAGATGAATGGGTTTTCATTGCTACTATTGAAGATAATCTTGCGGCTACTAAATCTACTAAAGATGAAAAGGATCTTGTAGCCTGAGTTGAAGAAAAATATGAGTGGGTCATTGATAGTGGATGCTCACATCATATGATTGGTGATAAAAGAAAATTTGTAAGTCTAGAGAAGTATGACGATGGGGTTGTAAGATTTGGAGATAACAATGTTGGTGTTATGCATGGCAGAAGTCCTATTTTCCTTGGTGGTAAGGATACTTGATGAGATGTTCTTTATGTTGAAGTCTTGAAGCACAACTTGTTGAGTGTTGGACAGATGGTGGACAAGGGCTATGATCTTCAGTTCAAAAATGGAAGATGCAAGATACGTGGAAGTTCTTGCAATATGATTGCTACTGGTAAATGGACAAAAGGTAATATCTTTCACTAACTTACTGCTGGTGGGGAGTTGTTCAATTGGTCAAATTAGATGAAAGCTAGTTGTGGCATAGGAAATTATTAATGTATAGGCTTTTAGAAACATTATCAAGATAAGTTCCACTCAAACAGTAAGAGATCTACCTAAGTTAGTGAAGCCTGCTAATACAATTTGCAAGGAATGTCAGATGGGTAAACAAACTAGAGTCTCTTTCTAGAGAAAATAGTTTCATTCAAATGATTTGTAGGAGGTGCTACACTGACCTTTGTGGTCCCTCTAGAGTTAGAAGTACTCATGGAGAAAGGTACTTTATGTTGATTGTTGATGATTACTCTAGAATGATATGGGCTTCTTTCTTAAGAGAAAAATGTGAAGCATTGGAAAAGTTAAAAAGTTTTAAGGCTATGGTAGAGAATGAGAAAGGTCTGAAAAACAAGTGCCTGAGATATAACAGAGGTGGTGAGTTCACCTCCAAGGAGTTCAAAATATTTTTGTGAAGGCATGGAATTAAAGATAGTTATCTGATCCCCGAACCCCTCAACAAAATGGAGTTGCAGAAAGAAAGAATAGAACAATTTTGGACGCTTCTAGAACTATGATGATGAAAGGAAATGTGTCTCAGATGTACTGGAGTGAAGCGGTAAGCACTACTATGTATACTTTGAATTAGGTAAATGTTAATGGTAATTATGGTAAGACCCCTTTTGAGTTATGGTTTGGTTACAAACCTACTATTAAATATTTTAAGATCTTTGGAAGCAAGTGTTATATCAAGAGAGATGATGATATAGGAAAGTTTGATGCAAGAAGTGATGAAGGGATTTTCCTAGGTTACTCTACTAAAAGAAAGGCCCTCTAGGTACTATAACAAAAGGTTGAAAAGATGGTTAAAAGTGAAAATGTTAAGAGTTATTAGGGACTCTTTCAAATCATCTAGATACCATGGTTATGATTGAGATAAGGAACATACTAGAAAAGGGAATAATTCTTTAGGCACAAAATCTACTTTTAGATTATTCCATACATTCTTGTAAAGAAACCTCAATTTGTTCAAGTAAAATCAACTGATCAAGAAGCACAAACAAGTGTAAGTTTAGAAGAAGAATCAAAAGAATCGAGAAGATCCAAAGAATGCTCCCAAAGGCTCAAAGGTGTGTAAAGGCTAAAGTCATTAAATCCAAAATCATAGGAGATAAAAATAAAGGAGTGTAAACTAGAAGGAATATTGTAGAAGAATATTGTCTAATTTCCAGGATTGAACCTAAAAATTATACTAAATCCTATCAAGATGAACACTGGTTGGAAGTTATGAAGGAAGAGATGACATAGATTAAAAAGAATGACACATGGATACTGGTTCCCAGGCCTAAAGACAAAAATGTGATTGGTATTAAATGGGTGTTTAGGAACAAGCTGAATGAACAAGGTGAGGTGGTCAATAATAAAGCAAGACTAGTATGTAAAGGATATTCTCAAATGGAAGGTGTTGATTTTGAAGAAACCTTTTCCCCTATTGCTAGAATTGAAGCTATAAGGTTATTTCTTGCTTATGTTGCATACAAGGACTAAAAATTCTATTAGATGGATGTGGAGTCAACATTTCTGAATGGAGAACTAGAAGAAGTATACATTGAACAACTAGATGGATTTCAACACTATGATAAGGAAGATATGGTATGTCGATTAAAAAAAGCTCTAAATGGACTCAAGCAAGCCCCCAGAGCCTGCTATTCTAGATTGGACAAATAAATTTACTGAAGCTTGGATTCACTAAAGGTACTGCTGATAGCAACTTATACTTCAAATTAGATCATGATAAGGAGTTAATTATAGAAGTTTTTGTTGATGACATAATTTTTGGAGGAGATGACAATCTATGTATAAATTTTTTTGATGAGATGAAGGATGAATTTGAGATGAGTATGATTGGAGAAATGAAGTTCTTTCTGGGATTGCAAGTTACTCAGTTAGACAAGGGAATTTTCATATCTTAGTCCAAATATGTGAGAGAACTGCTAAAGAAGTTTGGAATGGATGACTCAAAACTTGTTGGTACTCCCATGGTGACCGAATGTAAGCTAACACAGAATGATGATTCTCCTAAGGTGAATAAAACTAGATATAGGTCAATGATTGGTGGATTGATTTATTTAACTCATACTAGACTAGACATTATGAATGTTGTATGTATGGTTACTAGATTTCAAGATGATCCAAAAGAATCACATGTGACTATTGCAGAGAGAATTTTCAAATACTTGAAAGGAATAGTTGACTTTAGAATTTGTTATCCAAAGGATGATGATCTCACTTTGAGTGCATATACTAATGTGGATTGGGCTAGAGATGTATATGACAGCAAAAAGTGCTAGTGGTGGTGCTTTCTTCCTAGGGAAGAAGCTGATGTCTTAGTTGAGCAAAAAACAGAATTCCATTTATTTATCTACTAGTGAAGTAGAATGCATTACTACTACAAATAACTATACTCAAGTGATATGGATGAAACAGATGTTGAAAGATATCAGGGTGGTATATGGAGATCCTATTACCATATACTGTGACAATTCAAGTGAAATAAATATCTCAAAAAATTTGGTGTTGCATTCTAATACTAAACACATATCGATCAAGTTTCATTTCTTGAGGGAGAAAGTGAATGAGAAAGAATTCAGATTGGAGTATGTGCCTACCAAAGAACATAATGTCGATATATTTACTAAGCCATTGTCGAAGGATACTTTTGAGTATCTCAGAGGAATGCTAGGGGTAATTACCCCTCCTAACAAGAACTAAAGGATGCATTTGATTGAATAAATTTGTGAGCTACATTACTATATTTTGATCTAGATTGATGTTTTTGTGGCCACTACTTAGGGGGAGTAGTCAGATGTGAAAATATGTGGTTCAAATTGTGTATTTTGCAAAGTTCATGGTTATTGTTTCCATTGATGTCAAAGGGGGAGAAGTGCATTGTGAAAAATCTTTCTATGGAGAAGAGCCTTGTGGGGAGAAGTGTAGTTGAGTAGAAGAAGTCAGTGTATTGGATTGATGGTATTTTTTACATCATGTGTTGCCATCAATGCCAAAGGGGGAGATTTTTGGATGTTCTGGATATGGTTGTTGATATGTGGTTTTCATTGATGTCATCACTATTAGCATTTGGTGTATCAGATGTTGTATATGTTGAGGATATTGAAAAATTTGTAAAAGGAAGTGTTCTAGGTTCCCAGTGGAACTGTGCAAGTCATGAAGACATCTTTTTCTTTACGTTGAATTTCAATTGGTGTGGATTAAAGGGTTTGTTTTTGAATTTTTCGAGATCATCAACTAGAGGCTTCAGAGGTCCGCATGAATTTTTTATTGTATTGTGGTCTAACAATGTTTCTATTGTCTTTGTTAGTGTTCCTGAATGAAGATTGTGTGATTATGTTAATCTCTATTTTTGTGCATGTTTCTTTATTGCTTCTTGGTGTTCTTAGATGTCTCTAGATCATTCTCTATCTTTTTGGTACGTCCACATTAATTGGAGAGATCGTGGTTGAAGATCTTTTCTTGTGTGTGTTCGGTTTTTCATGTCACCAGTTGACATGTTGGTGCTAGCATGTTGTGGATCTTCGTGGTGAAATTAATTAAAGTCTTTTGTGTTCGAGATGTTAATTTGGGTCTCCACTATGTTGTGGTCAACCTTGGTTGATTCACATTGAATGTTTATTTGTAAATTTGGGTCGACATTGCAAATATGTTTTTTTTTTGGCTGAGCAAGTTGTGATGAAATCTCATGTAATGGATATATAAGAGTGCTTGTTTCATCGATGAAGTGGTTTACTTAGTGTGAAAAGGTTCTCGTTGTGCTCCTATGTGTGAATATCATTCAATTGCAGAGGAGAGTGTGAAGAAGATTGAGTGAAGTGTGAAGAAGGTTTTCTAAGCTTAATTGGAACTGTCATTAGGCTTGTGCAGAAGCTATTTTCTTAGTTCATACCCTTTGGATTTTAATCCTATTCTGTATTGTTGGATAGTGAGTCCTCTTTTATATTTGAGCAGTGAGCTCTAGGCAGTGTTCCTGAATGCATGTAGATTCCCCTTATTATTTCTCATTGTACTTTTAACAAGGTATAATCTTGTGGACTAACATCCATCATTTTTTTTCCCCTAACAATTTTTCCATGAAAAAATTTCTTGGTGTTCTCTATCTCTTTGATTGTTTAATTGTTTGTGGTTAATTGCTTATTCATCATATCTAAGATTAAGTTAAGTTAGAAAAGTTTAAGTTTTTGTGACAATTGATTCACCTCCCCTCCTCCCAGTTGTCTATCCTTGTTTTTCCAACAATACATGTGCTTAAAATAAAATTATCTAATTCATTTACAATGAAGGGCTGGGGTGCTATAAATAAAATCCTGAGTATGAGAATAACAAGAGATTGGAAAAATCACACATTAACATTTCTCAAATTGAGTACATAGAGAGGGTGTTGAAAATATTTTAAATGTAGGATGCCAAATTAGTTAGTAAAATTTTTCCTATCCAAATTAAAAATTGATTAAGGAGATGTGTCCCAAGAAATAGGAGATAAACTATATTTCCAAGGTTCCATACTCATCACCAATTGGAATTTTGATGTATGCCATAGTGTGTACAAGGTTAGATATTGCACATATAGTTGGACTTGTGAGTAGCTAATTGAAAAATCCAAGAAAATCATATTTGAGTTCAATAAAATGGATTCTCAAGTATATGAGAGGTAATACTACCAATCATTATGTTTTGGAGGTTCCAAATCTACTCTATAAGGATATGGAAGATGATATAGATATAAGGAGAGCATGACAAGGTATTTTTTAATTGTAGGTGGAACAACACTAAATTAGATTTCCATATTTCAAAAAAAAATTATAATTTCAACAAGATAAGCTAAGTATGCCACTATTACATATAGGCTAACAACAGATCATTTAGTTACAAAGGTTTAGGGGGGAATTGGGAAATAATCACTTGAGGATAAATGGTTGTACAATGATATCTAGAGTGTCATTCATTATGCAAAGAAATCAACCCTTCATTCCAATACTAAATATATATAGCTCTATATAATTTCATACAATTAGTTTATGAAGATGGATAAATGAAGGTGGAAAAGATGCACACTAGCCAAAATCCTGCAAACATGTTGACAAGGGTAGTAACTCAAGAGTAGTTGATTTCCTTCTCGATTTTAGTTGTGCTTCAAGGATGATGATGCAGATGAGAAATTTTCCATGTTCAAGGTTGGAGCCTAGTCTAGAAAGTGTAGTAGAAGTGGAGTTGTTGTAATAAGTCTCCAAGTGGGAAATTTTTGGTATGAAGCTTTATTATCTTCTTGATTGGTCTCCAAGTGGGATATTTTTGGATATGGGTTATAGTCTTATTGGTTTTAGAGCCCAATTAAT
>VDFB02347266.1:0-18473 GCA_007258455.2 Sequoia sempervirens
GATCGAGAAGTTTTCAAAATAGGCATGGATTTATAAAGTTACCATCTCCCACAACTATATTTACATCAAATTAAGATTTACTTTCAATCAGCATGGTCTAGACAAAGAGAGTGTAGTCATGTTCCAATACTAAAGTCTTATTGTGAATCTCTTTGCTATGAGTGGTTCAAAAATGAGGAATCTGTCTTCTGCACCAAATGAGAAATATTCACAATATGTGCTAGGAAGGAATAAGTCCATAAGATTGAGTATGCAAGAACTGAGAATTGCAAAATTGGCTTACATTTGACTTCCAAACATAGAAATTTTCACACTTTATGATGTTCACACGTAAGTCAAAAAATATATGTGCGTAAGTTGTAAAGTATACACTTGAATACACGTAACTCATATCTATTGAACCATGAATTTATAATTTTCAAATATGGACACCATCAATAAAAGGATTTGTATTAAGCAAATAGCCATGTACGCATACATCAATATATGTCGATATAAGTATAAAATATAGTTACAAAATAGCCATATAGGCTTACGAGAATGCCATATATGCATTCAATGTCAAATATATCCAATACAAAATATGTACAAAATTGCCATGTAGGCATACAACAAAGGGCTCTGTGCATTCAAAATTCATTTCTCCCCATGCTCCGGTTCAAATACAATTTTCTTTCCCTTTGTTGGGTGATCCGATGGCGATAATTATGTCACCCATTTTTGTTGTGCTTGAGGAGTGCTCCTACTGCTCCTCCTAGTGTTTAGCTTCTGGTGAAGTTTCAACTGTTACAATAAGAAGTAAAGACATTAATATATAGAAATTACATTATAAAAATTAATATATTTAACAAAATAATCACTTCACATCTCACGATCCTCCTCCTCAATTAGAAATGTTACTTACGTCGATTCTTTCGAGGCATACTCAAGCCACGTATAAACCATCAAATAGGAATTAAACTACGAATCAATAATGGTTTGATTTTTCACTAGAACTAGTTCATCTATAACAATGAATGTAAATTGAAATTTAGTAATTTGCCTCATACCTCCCCTATCAGAGCCATCAAGGATTGTATAACGGAGGAAACACCAATATCCATTGCCCTCGTAATGTTTGGCGGTGTTTCTGTCACCAACATCTGAAAATAAAACAACAAATTATTCAATCACAAAAAAGTTACTATAGTGATCCATGTGATGACTTATAATGTATGAGATCTAATGAACAAAATTTTGAGTACAAGTATTAAACAGATATATTTTTGATTATTAGTTATCGAATTTGAAGTAATGCATTGATTTTGAATGATCTGTGTAATGCAACGTAAGGTCAACAATATGAATATAAACTACACAAATCTATTAAACTTAGAATTCATTACTTAAGTTCTCTTTAAATTCTATATTACCTCCATGAACGTTTGATCAAATCTACTGGCACTCGGAGGTGTTTCCTTGAAACCTCCAATAGTACCCTGTTCAACATCCAAAATCACATATTAAAATACCATTCGTAAAGAAATGCTAAATTAACACATGTAATAAATTTATAATTGTTTACTAACTTTACATACCCCACCAATAGGTGTACTACAAAAATAAGTAGGTGGATGACTAGTGTATCTAGTCTCTACACTGTGACCCTGTAATTTTATTAAAATAATAAAACTAAATTAGTTAATCTTGCATTTCACAATCAAAATTTAATAAATTAAATTTGAACATGCTAAATTTTACCTGAGTGTCAATGCCATATGCATCATGCAAAATGTCAGCCATCCTATCCATCCCCATAGATGCATACAGATCAGGCTACATAGTAGCATATGGATCTTGCATAGCACCCTCTTGAGTGCTAGTAGGGTCATATGAACATGTCACCCCGCAAGATTGACACACATGGGTTCGAAGGCCACCACCTAAAGACTCCCCTGGATGGCGTTGTACAATAGGGCTAGTGTGATGGATGACACTCTAGGTCAAATTTGTGATCGCCTGCAATGTCTCTATGTCGGCACTCTCCTTCACAACGGCAGGCATCACAATCTGCTCACAAGGCAGCCTAGCGAGAGGTCGTATCCCTTGCCGCGTAGGATCCGGGTGTGCACTAGGCCTATCCTGAGCTGACCCCCCACCTCTCTCCTGGAACTCCCTCATATCAAAATAATTTGGGATTTGGTTCAATACAAACTCACTGTATAGTTTCCTAAGAAAATATTGGGGGACTTCACAATTATTGCACGGTGGGTAATCAAAGACCATATACCATCTTTCATAAAAAGCGGTTCTTAATCTCTTGGTGGTGGCACAATGAATAGGAAACCTCTTTGCATTGAGGGTAAGATTTTGATTTGTTTTAGGGTCAGTGAATAGAGAGCACAAATCACCTTTAGTAATTTTTAAATCTTTTACTTGTTTATATGATAATTTGTCTACATAATATGCCCCAGTTGGTTATGCCTCCTATCTTCCATCCAGATATTTGTTGGTGATTGCATCTACATTTTTTAACATGTCTTTCAATGAATTTGCTAGAAGCATTCTTTCTATGGTTGAAGCATTTGGATCACTCAACCTACTGATAAGATCCTCAAGTTGTTTTCTATTGTTCTCAATTTCACCCCTCAAATTTTCTTGAGTGCCAGGAGGGAATTGAGAGAATGGTGGGGGAGGTTGATTTTGTTGAGGATTTTGCTGTTGAGGATTTACCTCCTCTTCTTATTGAGGATTTGCAGGATTTCCTACAGATTTAAAAAGAAACAATCAAATCTAACCTAAAACAAACAAAATCAATTTCAAACTAACAAATTCAAAACAAATAGTAAACAATACTTACCTCTTGCATCTCTTCGTCATCGTGGCACCATATTTGCAGAAAAATCCAACTGTTCTTGATGAAATTTGCAGAAGTCCTTCCTCCTAGAACGTGAGCGCGAAATTGAGGATTTTTGGCTATGGGCAGAGCTAAGAAACAGTGAAAATCAAATGATACACATTTCACTTATTTTTTTCTTTTAAAAGCACATAATGCGCTCGCGTTATAATGCGAGCGTGTTATGTGTTTATTTTTTTCCCGTTTGGCCACAAAAGTACAACCAACTTCATGCACCCACCCCACTTTTTGGCTTCACTTTTGTTTACAGAGGCTGGACTTAGTGTAGTGTTGGCATAGCAGATTGATCATTTTGTGGCACCTTATCAAAGTTATCCTAGAGTATAAATTTTGGTATGGTTGACGAATGGAAGACTTGTAGACTTGGTGTGACCTTCCCATCTCCCACCCTTTTTTTATTTTATGAGTACGCACCTTTTAGACCTAGTGTGTGTTTCTCATTTTTCCTTTGGGGCTCACCTAGTGTATACCAGACTACACTAGCCCTTTTGAGAGTATTTTGATGGATGTGGCATAACACAACTTGCTAGTCCATCATTTTTCCTTTTTGCATTAGTTTCGCCATTATATGCTTATGTATCTTGTCTTGTTGCACATATCTTACACATCTTGTGTGTCTTTTTTTCCTTATGTTGCTTTGCCATGGGATCTTCAATCCTAGGGGCTTGATCATCCTCCTTAATCTTTTTCATCCTATATTTCTAACATTTTTACACTTGGACCTCCCTTGGTGCATATTTGTCTACTTTAGTGTGAGTCTGATCATAATTTCATACTCTCACCAAAGTGGGGGCTAAATGTAGTGTAGTAAATTGTATACCATTACAATTTCACACTTTTTTGGGTCCCTTAATTTATTAGACTTAATTAAGCTTCTAATTTTCCAAATTATGCATTCCAAAGCCTTATTATTCCCATTTTCTGAAAGGGAAACCAACATTTAGTTAATACATTTAATATTTTAATCACCCTAGAATGTGAATATCTTGGACTTTTAGGCTAGGACCTATTCACCCAAGGGTGAATGGGTCCCCTTTAAGTCCTAAGACCCATTTTTAAATATGTTTTTGGTGGTATTTTAATAATTCATATTCAATATGAAATTCTCAGCTTTTGGAATCTAATTTTTAGGAAATTACATAAACACATATAAATACATATTCTTTCTATCAAATTAAAATCTAAGCATTCTAACATGCATGATCAAATATTTTCAAGAGAAAATATTATTGTCAAGAGAATTCAAGAGAAAATTTATCAATTATTTGTTACGAAAATCAAGATCCTATCATCATGTTCAAGCTTGTGTGTTCATGTCATCTTGTGAAGGAAAACATGTATTGTTGATCCTAAAACATCCAAGCATTTTCATGTGTCCAAATCCATCAAGCAAAGCAAGATCAAGTTCCTTGGAGAGATGTTTTTGTCTTCAATCCTCTAAGGGAAGCCATTGAAGATTTGGTGAATTGTAGCAAGCAAGTTTTGATTCATCATTTCCTTCTCCATTTCCATTATCTTTCTATCAAGGCTTAATTACCAAAATTGGGGTTTGACTAACTCAAATGTCCATTCAAAAATAATAGAAAAAATTCTCTTTGTATGTGCAGATTACAAGTTGAAGAAGGATTGAAGATCTTGAAGAGAAATTTTGCATTATTGCATAAGTTGTCATCATTGTTGTCAAGACATGGAAACTTAGATTCAAGCCTTATTTCCAACTTTTTGACAGTGGAACCTGTGCAAAATAGAAACTAAGATACTGCCTCAGAGGACTACCAAAATAACTTTTAGAAGCCCTAACTAGGACCCATTCACCCTAGGGTGAACCTATCCTTCAATAGAGCTCAAAACCTACTTTTGATGCTTGGTACATGTGTCCTTACCCTGCTTAGATCTTCCTACAAATTGTGATTTCAGTTTCTATACTTTCAAGAATTTACATTTCATGTTCTAGGTATTATTGTTCATTTAGTTTGAGCATTGCATATCATTTTAATTTGGTTTCAAATATGTCCTATTGTCTTAAGGACTGAGATCCAGGTCCAGTTGAATCACCATTGAGGTTGAAAGTTAATCCTTACACCTTATGATCTCTTTCCTAATGAAATTCCTTAGGGAAAGGTACAAATAGTGAGAAAACCCCCTTATCATTTAAGGAACCCCCTTTCCAAACATTTTAGAACCACCAATAATAATATTATCTTTACTTAGTCATATTTCATCCATTAATAATATTATTACACCCCTTTTATGCTATCGATAATTATTCCTTAGTGACAATAGTATTATTGTTTTATCAGTCCTTTAGACATTAATAGCATTATTGTTATTAGATTCATGCTTGAACCTTGATAACAATGTTATTATTTAGTCAATAACCCGACAATAATCTAATCATTATATATTGATGACGTAAACATTAGAAACAATAATATGTTGATATTTAGTTGCTATTAACTTTTTGTTTGAACAATAATATTATTAAGAAACCAACAAATAATCTTGAATCGATATTAATGATAATGTTTAATGGAACTTCTGACGCTCAAAAAAATATTTATATTTACTCTCGAATTGACATCATTAATCACTTGCATTTGAACCAAGTACATAATATTATTATTAAATCT
The DNA here is from genome assembly GCA_007258455.2 of Sequoia sempervirens. Taxonomy (NCBI): domain Eukaryota; kingdom Viridiplantae; phylum Streptophyta; class Pinopsida; order Cupressales; family Cupressaceae; genus Sequoia; species Sequoia sempervirens. Next base: position 5,527 of record VDFB02347266.1, read on the forward strand.
TGAATTAGCCTCAATAATATTATTGAATCTCATATTATCCATAGTATTATTATCATTACATCGAGTAATATATTAATACTACTTTTTTCCAAAAAATAATATTAACATCAATAGTATTATTGTTGTCCTATCAACATTGGACAATAATGTTATTAGAATTATTTAAATAACACAAAAACTTATTAATAACATTATGATTATTAATCAAAATTTTGATTCTTATTACTTGTAATCCATATTAATGATAATAATGATATTATTAATCAATTTAATAAATAATAATGATATTATTGTTTACATGCTAATTAATTTTAATAACCTTAATATCACTATCTGACCAAATGATAATATTATCTTTAAATTGCAATATTAACACTCATTTAATCTACCTAACCAATGGTATCACTATTTAATTAACCACTGAACATTCTATTATTTACACTATGCAATTACTGGAGAATACACTATTAACACTAAACTTATTAACCCGGCCAATGTTATACTGCAACGCTCATGGTGAAGTTTAAGGTCACCATCTGTGCATTCAAATTAACAGGGAGATAGACTTAGAGTGGATCTAACACTTCTACAGTTGGGTGGGAAAGCGATGACCTCACTTTTACAATTCATTTCAAACTACTGTCATGTCCACCTGATCTATCCCTCTACATAAACATTTACTGACATACTGATGACAAATGAAGCTACTAATAAATACAACCTAACCTCTAGTTAGTGGGTTTGATTTCCAAACTTATGTTGTTCTTGCATTTATATTGGCATGGGCCATTATCCTGCACATAGTATCAAGATCATACTTGACAGAGATTGATGCCAATGCCAGGTTGATTTTTAACCATTAATGATGGCACTTGTCTCACATTAGATATTTCCTTACCCATGCTTGACCACCACCTTATCCTACAATTAATATGCTTGTCTGAAAGGTTGTAACTATCTTGTCTCAAGCTCAAAAATCGAACAACTCTGAAAACTCAAATTATTTACATCTATTTTACATTGCAATACGAATACATGGAAGTGGGACTTACATTATTTATTTTTGAAACTGCTACATAGTTATCCTTCTGGGCACACATGTGTATCAACATGGTGCAACTTGAAAAATCTTGAGGTAAATTACTTGTTGTGGATTTAATGATTTTAATTCTTTTTTTGTACAGTCAAAGGAATATTCTTGAGCATCTTTGAATATTTCCTACACAGCATAGTAATTCTCTGTCTATAGATTGGTCACTATCAAATCAAGTGTACTTTGCAATCAAATTATTTTCAACGATACAAAATTCATTTTATAATCCATGAATGTTTTTTTAATAATAAAAAAAATTATGGGGAAACTATGTCAAGCAAAGTGACCAAAAAATTAACTCCAAATTTTGATCAAACTCCATAGATCAATAATATCCTACTTGGAGACTGATAAAACTCCACACCAAACTATCTCACACTTAGAGACTAATCATGTAGCACCATTTCCCTATAGCTCTCATTGGAATTGTACACCCTTGGACTTATCTATTTTATTTCCATTATTTAATCTTGAAGACCAATAGAAATTAATGAGGAAATCAACTTCTCGCATGTTAGTTCCTTCATAGACATATCTGTTAGATTCTTACTTGTATGAACATTCTCTAGGTTTAAGTATCGATCCTCTAACCCTAACCTTTTGAAATGATATCTCAATTGTATATTTTTTCTTTGAACATGTAGGGAAAAAAGTTTATCAAGATGAATGGCACTCTAGTTATCTATAAATAAATAATTATCAACAAATAGTTTGTTGGAAGGTTGGTGCATTTGTCCCCTTGGATATTTTGGTTCTTGTCTAGCCCACCGCAGATTCATGACATAGCTTAACCACCTCCTATGGATCTTGTATAAATCTGGTGTTTGTATCGGGTGTTAACAGGTCAATCTTTTAGTGCAACGGCAAAGCCATTGCAAGAAATGGTATTAGAGCTAGGTCAGTGCTTGAATCTTGTGGTCATGCTAGGGTGGGGGGATTGTTGGAAGGTTTGTTTCTTCATCCCCTCGGATAGGTTGGTGCATGTCCAACCCACCATGAATTCATGACATGGATTAACCACCTCTCATGGATCTTGTATAAATTTGGTATTTGTATCGGGTGTTAACAGGTTGGTCTTTTGGTTCAACAAAAAATCCATTGTAGTCCAAATCATCTCATTTATTTCCCAATTCCTCAAAGAATAATTACACCCAAATCATCTCATTTCTTGCCTTTTTTGGAGTAACATACTCTACCTATGTTGTTGATAAAGAAGCAACCTTTTGTAGCCTTGAAATCCGACTAACTATTGTCCCAACAATAGTAAACACATAACCTGTAGTGCTTCACCTAGTACCAATGTCACCTACCAAATCAAATTCAACATAACCTTGTACAAAGTAGTGTTTGATCCCCCAAAACATTTATTTTTTTGTCCCTCTCAAATACCTGAGAATTCATTTAACAACATTTCAATGCTCAATTTCAGGATTACTCATATATTTTCTTACATCTCCAATGAAATGTGCAATATTTGACCTTGTACATACCATTGTATACATTAAACTACCAATAGTCGAAGAATATGGAATCTTAGAAAAAATATTCTTCTTGTGTCATTGGACACATCTCCTTAGTCAAATTAAAATGACTAGGAAAAGATGTGTTGACAACTTTGGCATATTCTATATTAAATATTTTTAACACCTTCTCAATATAATCACTTTGAGATAGAGTTAATTTTATGTTTTTCCTATCTCGTGAAATCCTCATACCAAGAATTTGTTTAGTTGCACCCAAATCCTTTATAGCAAAAGACATTTCTAACTTTTGTTTCAAATCATTAATGTGTTCCATGTTAGGTCTCGCAACAAGGATGTCATCAACATATAAACATAGGATAATATAACTACCATTATCCAACATCTTAAAATAAACACAATGGTTTGAATGACACCGGCTGTAACCTTGCTTAGCCATAGAACTATCAAAATTTATATAACATTACCAAGGTGCTTGCTTCAAGCCATAAAAACTCTTTTTAAATTTGCATACTAAATTCTTCTTATCTTTGACCTCAAATCCTTGTGCTTCTTGCATATATATTTCGTCTACCAAATCCCCATTGAGAAACATTGTTTTCACATCTATTTTTTCAAGATGCAAATCTTTTGTAGCCACAAGACTTAGAACAATACAAATTGAAGTCATTTTAACAATTGGAGAAAATGTTTCATTAAAATCAATACCTTTTTTGTGCAAATCCTTTTACAACAATTTTGGATTTAAATTTTTTTCTTACCTCCTTCCTCTTTCAGCCTGTGAAACCATTTATTTGGTAAAGCTCTTTTAAACCTATAGGCAACTTGTATAAATCCCAAGTTTGATTTTGCAGAAAGGAATATATTTATTTTCTCATTTCTTGCTCCCTCTATTCCTTTATATCCACCTATTTAGCCTCTTCAAACCCTTCTAGTTCACAAGCATCAATTAATAAAATAGAATAAAATGAAATAGAAAATATTTCAGGGGGTCTATTTATCCTTGTAGAATGTCTAACATTCACTAGATTTTGTGGTATTTCTTATTGTTGATGAGCATGAGGAACCACTGGAATATTACTTTCCATAATATCATCCAACACCACAAATTCCTTTTCTTTCTTCTCATGCTTCTGCAACTAATCTTTGTATAAAGCCTTCTCATTCAATATAACATTCATGCTTCTAATAATTTTCAGATTATCAAAATCCCATAATCTTTAACCAAATTCATCAATTCCATATCTAATGAAGGTACACTTTTTAGATTTAGCTTCTAGCTTGATTCTATTTTTAAAATCAACATGTGTAAAAGCTTCACAATCGAAGGTTTTGAGAAAAGAATAACTCACCTTCTTACCTATCCATGTATCCTTTGAAATACCATTACCCAAAAGAACTGAAGGACCTCTGTTAATTACATATAGAGAAGTATTAATAGCCTCTACCCACAAGTGTGAAGACATCCCAACATGAAAGATTCGCATACTCTTTGCATGCTCCATATTTGTCTTGTTCATTCGCTCAACCACACCATTTTGTTGAAAATTCCATGGAAGCATTTTTTTACCTATGAATTTCATTAAATAAACAATAATCTTCAAACTCTTTGTTGAAACACTCACCTCCATTATTAAATCTAAGATATTTTAATATTTTCCATGTTTAAGGAAATATACCCATGTTTTCCTAGTTGCATCATCACTAAATGTGACATAATAATTAGAGCCACCAAGAGAAGATACATGAGCTGGTCCTCATATGTTTATATGTGCAAGCTCCAATTTCTCATCTTTTTTTGCCTCCCATCCTTGAGAAATCTCACTCTTTTTGTTTCCCATACACACAACTTTCATAAAAAATCATGTTAATACATTTTAGACCTAATAATAACTTCTTAGAATGGATAAATTTCATACCTTTTCTCACTCATGTTCCCAAGTCTGTGATGCCATAGTGCTATCTCAAAACTCACAACAACTATTTATGTTTTTGCTCCAGAACCCATGACAACTATCCATGTGATTGTTGCAAAACCCACGACAATTTTTCATGTGATTGTTGCCAAACCCACAACAAATGTTGTTGAACCCGCAACAACTATTGTAGTTGCTTTTTTAGCAAATTCTCCTGCTATATTTTTCTCTACAATAATTAAAGTAGAAGGAATGGTATGACATGTACAAATATATATAGTTCCTACTTTCACACCTTTAGCCACTACCAAAACACCTTTCATAACCTTCCAAATTTTATCCCTAAAAGTAACTATACAACCTTCATCACTTAGCTACCCTACTAAAATTAAATTTCTACTCAACTTTGGAATGTTCCTTATCTCCTATAGTATCCATTGATTTACATTTTTTAATTTAATTTTAATTCCTCCCTTTCCAAAAATCTAACAAGGTTCATTATCTCTTAAATACACAAGCCCAAAATCTCCTTGTACATAATCAAGAAAATAATTTTATGGGGCTAGCATGAAATGAAACCCTTGAATCTAATGCCCACAAATCATCAGAATTATCTAGGGAAAGAATTAAAGCATCATCTTCAGGTTTACTTATCACATTAACTTCTTTATTTTCATCTTTTTTCTCTCCTTCTTTATTCTTTCAAGATCAACAATCTTTCTTCAAATGATCTAGTTTTCCATAGTATTAGCTATCCTTCTATCCTTTGGATTGTGACCTATTCTTTGATCTTCCTTGTGATCTCCCATGACCTCCAAGACTTCTTCCTCTCTCTTTTGATATTCCCTTTTTTTCTACATTCAAAACATTACCCAATGTTGAAGTTTCATCTATGCTTTTCCTTTGAATTTCCTCGCTCAAAATCACACCAACATCATCAAATTTCAATGTATTTGAGCCAAAAACAGAGTTACTAACTATCATAACCAAACTATTTCATCTTTCAAGAAAAGAACATAAAACCAAGAGAGCTCTAACTTCTTCATCAAAAATAATATTTACAAAATTTAATTGATTGGTAATTGTATTAAATTCATTTAAATCATCTATAACTGAGCCTTTATCTATGATTTTCATTTTAAATAAAAGCTTCATCAAGAATACCTTATTCGAAGCTAGAGGATTTTCATACAATTTCACCAATGTCTGCATCAATTATTCTATTATCTTCACTTTTAAAATATTGAATGCCACTGATGGTGCCAAGCACAACCAAATACTTCCCAGTGACTTTCTAAAATTTCTCATTCCTCTTTGTCAATATTGTTGGTTTCTTCGCTTTCCCTTGCAACAGTCACCAAAAATATTTTTTATATAAATAATATTACATCTTCATCTTTCATAATTGATAATTCTAGAAATGGAATTTATCAACCTTTAATTTCTCCTCTTCTAACATTTCTCCCACTCAACCATGAGACTTTCCTGCCAAACTCTCGAACACCGCCACTTTGATACCAATTTTTAGGATTTTTCAATAGGATAGAAGAGTTAAATTACCAATTATACTGTAGATTTAAATCAATGATATAACAAAGAAATAAAATGAAATTCACATAGATGTAAGACAAAAAAATATAACGTGGTTCACCCTTTGGGCTGCGTCCACAAACAAAAACTATTATGTTTTATTAAACTTCCAAAAATTACAATTTACAAAATAACCTACAAAAATTTGTTGAATAAACCAAACAATTTTCACTTTGTATCCTCGCATTTTGTTGCATATTACATACTATAATAGCAATACACTACACTTGTTTGCATGTTCGTTCTACTCAATTGTGACTTTTTTTCTTCTTTTGTGCAATGTTCATAACTCACCATAGGTTTCCTTTGTTGTGAATAACATATTCTCACTTGCCTCTTCAAATTCCCACCATGCGCTATTTACTACATATTCAACTTCCAATCCACAACAAAAAAACCCATTATTTTAGGCAGTTTGATAATTGTTTCATAATAGAATCTAATTGCAAATTTCCTTTAATAAAAATGATGAAATTTTTCTTTTGGGGTGCTTCCCCCAACAAACCCCATTGGGGGCGTTTCCCCCAAACCCCTACCGTGGGCTCCACCCTTAGGCCCTCGGCAAGGAGTGGTCCCCCTAGACCCTGTAGGAGAGGCTCTACCCCTTGCACTCCACTATTAATTAATTTGGGGAGAAATTATGTTGAGAAAAGTGACCAAAATACTAACTCCAAAGTTTTATTAGGCTCCACAGACCAATGGGCATCCAAGGGCACAAATTTTATTCTCTAATGCTCGAATCAAGCATTTTTTTTAAATGTCATAACTTGTAGTCCAACAAGCATTTTTCAAAAATGAAATATCATTGGAAAGTTGGTTCCATTAGTTTTATAGTGGTGCAAGTTACTTTCCAAAAAAAAATTGTTTGGTGGCATTTATTGTTGTTTGAAGCTAAATCTTCATTTTTTGCTCCTGAGCTCATAACTTTTTGCCATGATCTCTTATTTTCATAATTCTTGTGGCATTGGAAAAGTATTGAGGAGCTCTATCATGCCATCCATACATTTTTAAGTTGTAGCTCCAAGTATATTTTAATCAAATTTGTATGTATTCACAATTATGGTTGATCACTTAGACATATTATCACTTGGGAAGGTACGATTTTGATCTTTTCACTTCATTTCAGTTCTAGAATGATGTTCTATATCGTGTTGCTTCATTTAGTTTCTATATTTACTCCATATCGAGAGTTTTCTAATGTTCCTTGGCATCGATACTATTGTTTCTTTATCATGATTCCAGTATTGCTCCAAAGAGATTCTAGGATTCTAGCATTAGATTTGTCTTTCCTTTGTTGCTTAGAATAAGGTTCCAGTGCTACTCCACCAGTATGCTTCTAGTGTTCCTTAACAGTATGTTATCTTGTCAAGGGGGGTTGCACGGTCTCTCCTCTTCTCTCTTATGGATGAGGTATTTTTCCTTATATGGGTTTTTGTCCCTCATTCATCATTGAGAGTATTTTTATTTCATCTCTCTTTTGGGGAGGACTTTTGTCCCACTAGTTTTTCTCTTTTTCTCTGTTAGTGAGACATTGCATTGCATTTGTACATTGGTACCTAACATGGCCTTGTAGTTGGCACCCATATTTGCATCTTTACATAATAATACTCCATAAGTTGTACTTAAGGGAGGGTGTTGGTGTAAATAGGTTTTCTACCTATCTATGTCTTATCTACATGTTAAGTCCACTTAGGTCCTAGGAGGGAATCTTTCTAGATAGTGTTAGTTGTCACTAGATCTTATCTTATCTCTTGGAATTTAATTCTTGTGTCTTAATTAATTTAATATTTGTTGAGGTAGTTGTCTCATTATATAGGCTTAAAAGACACATGTCAAGACATTTTCTAATCTTATCTCATAGGTCTTGCCTTTATAAACAATGTATCATATGTACATTAGATATTCAATCTAGAAATCTTGCATCCATAAACATAGCATGAATTTCTTCCATTTCTCTCTTGTGGAAGTTAATTTTGTCTTGCAGGTGATCATGGGGAGTTGAGGAGTTCACCATTAACTCCTACATGACAAACCCATAAACCTATCATCACTAAACAAAGGATTAAAGGGAAAGATACTTTTCAAGACGGTGCCAAGGAACAAGCTTATAACCCAATATTGAAAGAGAAAGCATGCTAAAAAGAGTGAGTGCACTCTAGTAAAAATTTCATTAGTGGACATGGGAAAGTGTGTTGGAATCACTCACATTCTCTAATACCATGTTGAAGTGAAAAACCAAGATATTCAATCTACAACACCAAATAACCTCTATATTCAATAGAGAGAAGAAACGACAAGAGATGATATTCCACCAAAAAAGAAATACAATATGATACAATTCACGATATGTGAAATTTTGATATATGCTTGCAAGATGCAAGAGGATCCCTACTTATAAAGGTAAGGTGAGATAGGATTAGACAAGATCATGATATGTGTTTTAATCCTATAACATGAGACAGCTTATCATAACTACCTAAGATACTGTAAGATCTAGACATGACAACTAAGACTTCTAGAAAGAAACTTAGGACCTAAGTAAACTTAACATGTGAAGAATTACCCTACTAGTAATTAGCTAGGTACAATACTTTATTCACACCAACAAAGTGAACATAGTCAAGGGCCACTAAAGAACCACACACTTGCAAGCAAGAAAATGCATATTCAAATAATTAGAGAAAAATGTTTGACCGGTTACACAAATTAATGGGACAATAAAACTACATATCCTAAGACATAAGAAAATGACTTGAGTGAATTCAACAGGCTCAACCAATCAACATCAAATTAGAACATTAAGGAAAATAGATATGAATCAAGGGTTTAGGGTTTTATGACCATAAAAGGACCCAAAGTAATTTTCACCAAAACCCTAAGAAGATTGTAAAGCATAACACAACATTTTCTCTTCATTATGCTTTAGTATGAGGATAAAATTTGTATTAGATGGCTAGGAATGAGTTAAGGAAACTTGATAACTTGTATCTAATGATTATGTAAAAGTATGCTAATAAGATCTAATGAGGTGAAAAATGGGAATTATTATTAAATATGGATGGCCCACTTGTTGTATCTATGTGTTTGATTTTGGGTTGAACTTGGGATGACATTGTTTAAGATTTCCTATGTCACCAATAGGAAAAAGCTATTATAATAAAGAATATGTTTTTGAATAGTGTGTTACAATTAATAATTTGAATAGAGTAGAGTTGACTACTTTATAGTTAGTATTTTCTATGTTTATTTTTTGAATAGAGATCATCTAATGTGGGTTTATTGTGATTCTTATTTTTGTGTAAAATTTAAATCCAAACCTATAGGATTGTACATATAGGCTCTTAAAATCACTTGATTGTTATTTACATGTATCTAGGTCCACTTGACCAGTACTTGTGAACTCTTGTGATCTGTAGACTATGTGTACATGGCTATAAGACCCCCACATGTCAGAATTGAGTTTGAAATTGGAGCAATAAAAAAAATCATTGGTATGTACCAACGACGGAAACATAGAGCTATTGTTGTATCTTATGGATTAGCCAGCATTCACCCATATCATGAAGGTGAAATATTTTCATGGGATATCTTAGATGTGATGTTGGATTAGAATAGATGGTTGTTACCCCTACCATGGAGGAAACAAAAATTGGAGTTAATCATTGTATTAGAAGGGTTAGTAGGTAGTCACATATAGCACAAAGGTGATTGGTGTTGGGTCCTACCTATATTGTGAAGGTGTTATTTTATAATATAAACAAGATCACTAGGTTGTATATGTCAGATGTTACTTCTTGGATGGACAAAATTGTCATTGGTATCCTAGAGGCAACACACATCAAAATCCACTGACTCCAAGGTTCAATGAGCTATGGGAATATTATTAATGGCCTTATGTGATGTGTTTTTTTACACTTACTCCTTATCCAATGATGATCACAAGTAGAATGTGACAACTAACATCATTACAATTGGTGCTAAAGATTGAGGAAAATGATGGGACCAACAATGTAGTATGGGATGCATCAACATTACTCTTCTACTTGGGATGCACTAAAAGGGTAGGTGTTAGTCACTCATTGTGTATATGCCAGTCATTCACTATGTATATTTTAGTCACTTAGTGTGTAATTTTGTAAATGGTATTAAGTATTGTGTGTATTTTTATATTGGTACCCTTTTCAATGATGATTGTTGTCACTTGGAAATGCACCCTATTGAACAAGGAGTTTAGCATTCCAATGATACAATGGAAATAGCCTCAAGGTGTGGGACCCTTGCAGTTGAGGCTAGATCCCCAGAGAAGGTCAGCTTCCTTTCTAAACTAGGTCTAGAAGAGGGTTGGTCTAACCCAACCTCAATAAACTCTAAACTAATGACTTGCAAGGGTAAAGGAAGGATAAAATGCATAAAAATGTAATGGAAAGGTGATGCACCGAATTTAATGTGTTTCTTCTTGCTTGTGATTGCACATAGCATTAATAAAATCACTAGAAAAAGGCCATATAGATCTTTATTTATCCCACTTTACAAGAGGAACATGGAGGATAGGGTTATGAAAGATCCTAAAAGGGGTGAAATTTACCCACGATTAACATCCACAACAAATTAGCACAATCATATAACTAATAAAGAAGATGAAAAATTTATGCATGCAAAGAGGTATCAGATGTTACACAAAATACAATCATGGAGAAAAGGTGAAGGCAGTTATTTTATTAACATAGAGGCATAAGCCAACTTTACAGCTACAGAAATGCTAAAATAGCATAAGACTACCAGAGAAAGTTTGGGGTAGAACCTTTCAAAAATATACAAGTATTGCATTTATAGTTCAGACATAACTGAGAAAATGAATTAAAAAACCTAACCCTAACCTAACTAGGATTTGTAGGAAAATGAACTCTGATAAAACTTCAATCATCTGAATTTACCTCATAACTGAGCCATAAAGGATCTAAAACCTCAAGCACATCCCAAAATTCTGGCCCTCATGAATGCAGGCATGGAGCACTTGCAAAATCTGCAACAAAAATCTAAGAAACCATACCTTTATAGAAGAATTTGGCCTTTGAAACACACCAGGCAGTAATGGCACCATCCAGCAATGAATGTAGTGTTGGAAAGGTGTGAAAATCGATCCAAGGTGGACCAAATTCGATCAGGTAGCTGAGAATATCATTGAGCCATTACTTTTGGCATTTTCCCATGAACTGGAGCAGTTGACCATTTTTATTTGAATGTTGGCCATCAGATCAAGCATGGATGGTTGAGATAAAACCTTAAAGGAAGCTTTAAAACATGATCATTGATCACCATGAGATTCATGATCGACAACTATCACATAGCCTTAATATATCGCAATCTCACACTAGTAATTGAGGATCACAATCATGATGGCCTAAGTCCATGCGATGAATTGGTTATTTTCCACCTGTCTCTAGACTATTTACTTCATGATCCTATCACATATCACACATTGAACACCGGCCTTACAACATGTAACCGTGATGCACAAATCACCCGTAATAGCCATCTTATTATCATCTTCAAATCAGAGCCATTGAAGTCCTCATCGCAACACATGTGTGTTGCAAGTATGAAGATGTTGTCATTGATGTCAACTATGTGTTTGAAGATGTCGAGGATATTGAGAAAATTGATCAAATAAGGAAATAGGGTATTGCAGAGGTGTTTTGGATTGTATAGATGTTTTGGTTGTGCTTCGCATTTCTTCTGGGTTGAAGATCTATTTTTGTGGCTTGGATATGTTGGTTATTGTTGTTTAGAGTTTCTATATCTATAATTTGGGCTTCTGGATTGTTGGTCAAAGCAAGTTGTGTTCACCAGTATGTGAATTGGTTTTGCAATGTTGTACAGAGGTGTATAGGAGAAATGTTTCTACTCCACATTTCTCTGTAGTTTTTTTTCAAGACTTTTGGTTTTGAAGTAGAGTTAAGGGTGTTGTTCTCTTGTTTGTGTCAAGAGGATTCATGGTTAGGAGTATCAGAAGAAATTCTTTTGAGTTCCAGACCATTGCAGTATCTAGTATTATTTTCTGAATAAACAATATGATTATTTGCTCCACATTTCTTTGTAGTTTTTTTTCAAGACTTTTGGTTTTGAAGTAGAGTTAAGGGTGTTGTTCTCTTGTTTGTGTCAAGAGGATTCATGGTTAGGAGTATCAGAAGAAATTCTTTTGAGTTCCAAGCATTGCAGTATCTAGTATTATTTTCTGAATAAACAATATGATTATAATCTTCAGGTGAAATTTCTTGTGAAGGAATTTGTTGGTTTTCAGGATGATCTTGGATCGTGTTCAAGTAAATTTTGTTATCTGAAAGTTTCAAATTTATTTAAGGAAGTGTGTACTTAATGTTTAATGTATTTTCATGAGTAATGGTTGACTTGGTGTCTACACTACATTCAAAGATGTTCAAGTACTAGTGAAGGAATAGCATGGTGTGTGAGATTTATTTTGAGTCCTATTTAAGTGTTGTTTTGGTCCACTTCTATTCCTATCCATTGTGGGAATTTTTTGTTCCAACTTAATTTGAATTTGTAAGTATAATGGATAGCTGCAAACCTTGGAGAAGGTTTTCAAGGTTGAGATTGATATAAATAAGAGTGGTAATGATGTGAGAGGCAAGAGAGAATCAAGATGGATGTGAGATAAATGCAAGTGATGCGTGTGATGCGAGTTTGAGCAGAGCAGTGTGAACTTCAAAGTGTTGGACTTTCGAGTGCATTGAGTTGAAGGTGTCTACAATCTTTCAAACAAGGTTGCAAAAGTATTGGATCATTTTTGGTAGAATTCCTATTGCATTGAGAAGTTGTTCTCTATGTAACATTTCTCTTCTATCTTCT
>VDFB02347267.1:0-13049 GCA_007258455.2 Sequoia sempervirens
TCTCTATAGCCCTTCTTAGCGTATATTTACAATCTTGAAAGTTTTATTTTCTTCCCTCTACCATTTGGCATTACTTGTTGACATTTATTTCCTTAAATATTCCACAAGCAAATCACTTCTTACACATTGTAGAATCTTTTAAATTGTCTTATAATATTTATTTATTTGTATGTATATCTTAAAGAATAAAGTATGTTAGAATAAACACAGACTTTACATGTTTGAATTGCAATAGGGTTGAAATATACTAAATAAAATTTGGTCAAAATAGCTTCTCAAGTAGTCCCAACCATTTTTCTTGTTCTATATATGTTGGGATTAGGTGTGCCATACACTTTGCAAGCTCTAATAGTTTAATTAATTAATTATTTATCATTTTATATGTGCTAATAAAATAGGATGTTATGCTTTATGTCTTTCCCATTATGTCATGTGATTTATTTTTATTTTGACATTTATGTGTATAATATATTTGTAAGAAAATATCTTGTCATGAAGGACGTATAATAATTTCTATGATAAAGATATGGTGTAAGAGATATTATGATGCATAAGAGTGTGATTAAGAGGGAGGTTACAAAGTGAACTAAGAATCTTAACCCACTTATTATGCATGTTTGACACATCATAGAGCATATTTCTAAAGGTGGTAAATATAAATTATAGAGTATGGGTCATATGGATTTTTACCATGCTATTTTAGGACCTTGTTTAGGTCCATGGCAATACCTTACAATATTTTTTGGGCCTCAATGAGTCTATATATTGAGGGATTGATATGGAGACATGAGAGAGGAGTTTTTTGTAGGGTTATGTTATCATATTTCTACCAAAGGAAGAGGATGTTGATCTCTATGGAGGCTAGAACATGATATTGTAGTGTAATAGGCTTATTGTTGTTAAGTAATACATTGGTTTGGTTCTTCGAAGGCTACATTTTTCTAAGAGGTTTTCTCTAGGATATATCCTTGCCATTATCTCTATTGTGCTTGTTTTCTCTTCAACATCTCTAATTGTTTCTTTTAAAAGCGTTGTTTCCATGTAAGAATATTATTGAAATTCTTATAGATATTATTAATGTGTTAATCTCCTCAAAGGGTGTAATGTCTCAAGACAAAATAATATAAACCTAATTTTTAACCTTCCATAAATACTCATTATTTTATAATAACACTATCAACCCTACTATTCACTTAGATCTTAGATAACTTAAATTAAAATTATTGTTTATGCATCAACAATATTTTGAACAACAAATGATAGAAATGACTCGTGACCTTATTATTGACGACAAGAAAATCATTGTTCAGGTAAAGAACATAGAAGATAATGCAATCCACGCACAACACCTTCACCTAAAATCTGTCTTTCTCTTTAGATAGAGCTGAAGTAGAGTACACTCTATCTCCACTTGATTTTCTCTTTTGATGTGTTGATGGAGGAATATGGTTGCTTATAAAACCAACAACATGATGATAGGATCGATATGATGAATGATCAAATGGATAGCATAAGACTAAGATAATAGAATATTAGATAGAAAATGATAGAAGTAGTTAGAAAATGTAGTAGCATAATAGTAGGATGAGAGAAGATATTGATACAAATGGGATGGAAGGCCTCTCATTTATAGAATTTTCATGAGAGAAATCAAGGGATGAGATAGATTGGTTAATGGATGACTAGGATTGACTGAGGATTATGGTCTGGATCAAAGGTTGTAGTCATATGACAAGTTTCACATGATGGATAAGGGCTAGGTTTGAGATGTGCATTAGGGCATATCCTTGTGTGAATGGTTGGGATTAAGAGGTGTGATATGAAATGGATGGATGAGATGCAAAGTTAGTTTAACTTTTGGCAAGTGTCTAAATTCAATGATCTACAAAAGTTCTTGGCTAATCATGGGAGAGAGATACTTATTTTATGATGGCAAGTTTAAATTGTGATCTATGTGAATGGAATCAATGGATAGGATTAAATGGATAAGAATTGAGGGATAAAGTGGAATTAATTAAATAAATAAAATAGTTATTTAATTAATGGGATCATGATGAAGGGAAATAATTAGATAGATAGTAAATATTTATTAACTAAAGGATTACGATAAATATGGGAAAAGGATGGGAATAATTAAATAAATACTAGATATTTATTTAATCAATGGCTTAGGATAGGCTAAAATTAGCTTTGGTTGGGTAAGGTTAGATTTTAGGTGTCTACAATTATAATGAACATCAAATAACAAGTGTAAATCTCGATCTCTTACATTTAAATAATTATACAATGTTAATAACGATAACAACTATTCATACCAATAGCAATGTAAAATTGGATTAGTACAATGCAACTAGAGTTCATACCCAATGAAGCTCAACTATGAACTCTATATGAGATCCGTTGAATCATTAGTGTTTCCATCATAATATTTGCATGCTTGAACATAAGCGCTCAAAATATAGTATAATTTTTTTTTAATTAAGTGTAGAAAATATCCTAGATGAAAATATTCACTCTTTTATATCTTCCACTAATAGAATGGGTTAGCCACCATGTACACCCACACTTAAAATTTGAATGGTGATCATGGGTGGGAAAATTTCCACTTTGAAAGTGCCAAAAATAGGATACTAGGAATAATAAAACACATATTGGAAAGTTAGAGGGGAACAAAAATATAGGAATAAATATCAAGGATTAGGGTTGGCTACATCACAAGTCTCAAACTATAAGACAAGGTGTCAAGGTTCAAGCAATCAACATGATGAGATAGAGAAGTTTGATAAATATAATGGTGAGGCTCAAGTGAGGTGATTAATAAAAGAAAGGCATCATAGGATGGAGAAGTTTAAAACTCTAACAAGATGAAGGGAAAAGTAGAGTTGAATGAAACAGAATACTTGGGAAGGGAAAATACACAATAAATGCACTAGAAATGGGACATGAAAATTCTTCTCTACTCATATTTTCTTGTCCTCGAGAAATTATAGGTTTAGATGTTCCAATATATATGGGCCTTATCATGTTTCATCCTCTGCCAAAAGATATTTCCAGCAAATCATGTTCTCCTTGGTGCATATGTTTCTTAGCTTCCCTTCCCTTGTATCCATTACTTCTTCAAGAATAAAAATCGCTTTTCCATCTTCATCAATTAAAGGAAACTCATATAAGGGTGCTATATGTTTTCATATTACCTTTTTGAAGTAAGACGTGTAAAATACATTATTTATCTTGCTTCCCTATGGAAACTCCAACTCATAAGCCACTTCACTAATCCTTTTCAAAAAAATTTAAGGCTCGTAAAAATTTTGTTTGAGCTTTTCCATCCCATTTTCCTTTAAGAAAGATTGCTTATATGGTTATAATCTCATAAAAACCATGTCTCTAATCTCAAATGTTGTCTCGATGTTATGATGTTTTGTATATATATTCTATTGGTTTTGAGCTTGCTAGATATTATTTTTGAGTGACTTTTTAATGTCTTGGTTTTTTATCACATCACTTGATCAAGAAATACCTTGTTATCTACTAGAATGAGATCAATAAATCTTCAAGGTTTATATTGGTACATAGCCATGAATGGCACCATCTTAATTTACATGTGGTAGGTGGTGTTGTAGCAATGCTTCCCCAAGTAGAGCCATTTGATCCAAGTCTTCTATTAATAAACAATATAATTTATCAAATAACCTACCATACATTTGTTCACAATCTTAGTATGGCCATCTATTTTCAAGTGGTATTTGTTGCTGGGTGTGAACTCAATTCCTACCAAAAGAAAGTGACCTTTCCAAAATAAGCTCATGAAGTGGTTGTCTTTGTCACTTACGATACTCTTGGGTAGTTCGTGGAGTGTCATCACTTTCTTGAATAAAAAATTATCCACTTATGGCATCTTAAAATCCAAAGAGAATTTAAAGAAATGTGCATACTTCATTAGCCTATCTACACTACATGTATACAATTCTTACCTTGGAGTTTAGGAAGTCTTGTGATGAATTATATTGAAACACTTTCCCATTTCTACTTTGGAATGGGAAAGGGTTGCAAAAGATGTTCTATAAATGTTTGTTCCATTTTATTTCTTTAACAAATGATGTATTATTTGATATGGGTGAGGAAATCATCCTCGAGTCCCTTCCATGTGGACCTTTATTGATCTATCTGTAGGTCTTGAAATGCCCAGGGTGGCCCCCCAAGGGAGTGTCATGAACTACCCACAACATCTTTGCCTTCATCCTTAATTTTGACACCAAGTCAATTATTCCCTTGTAGAGATTGAGTTTGTTATAATTGTTTACCTATTTTCTAATAGCTTCCCTTTCAATAAATCAACTATGAATACACTTTAAGCATGCTCTATTATTATTTCATTATTATAATCCATGGAGATCTAAAACATGAAACATATATTTAGTCTTCTATTCAACACATTAGTAACAACATTCTTCTTCCCTTTGATTTATTCATTGTCAAAATCATGTTCTTGGAGTTTTTTAACCCACCTTTCCTTCGTCTTATTTAGATCCTTATAATTTATAAAGCATCTCAAACTGTTGTGATTATTTTAACCATAAATTGGCCACCCACCAAGTATTTCTTGAGTTTGATCAATGATTGCATGATGACCAAAAATTCCTTATCATAGATGAATAACTATCGTTCCACCTCCATGAGCTTCTAACTCTCAAATTTAATTATATTCTTACTCTACATGAGCATGACCCCAAATCCTTCTATTAATGCATCACGTTCCAATGTGAAAGGAAGAGTAAAATCCATAATTGCTAACATAACACATGAGCTCAATACCTCTTTTAGCCCATCAAATGATTTCTATACATCTTTCGTCCATGTAAAAGTTGGTTTCTTTGCTATATTTAGTAAGGGTGTGACTAGTTGAGAGAAACCTTTAAAAAATCATCTATAGTAGCTCTAAAGAAAAAAATCCTCATAGTTGTGTCAAGATCCTCAAACAAGATAGTCTCAAATTGCTTTGATCTTCTTTATGTACACTCCCTTTGCATTGATGACATGACCTAGATACAAGATCATTTTCATATTGAACTCACACTTTGACTCCTTACCAAATAGTGTTCGTGCCTCCAAAATTCCTGACACTTCATTAATGTGTCATGTGCTCCTCCCACTTTTTTTGTACATAAAATTTCATGAATGAAGACAATGATGAACTTTCTTGTTTTCTTACAAAAAACCAATTCATGCATGATTGAAAAGTATCTAGAATATTTGTCAAACCAAACAAGATGAATAGAAAATTAGCGCCCATAGTAACATTGAAAAGTTGTCTTGTGAATATCCTCCTCTCAGACTATGATTTGATGGTAGCCCAACCTAAGATATATTTTTAAGAAGTAAGCTACTCTATCAAGCTCATTTATCAACTCATTGGTCCTAGGAATGGGGTGTTGGTTCATTTATAGTATTCTTATATATTGTTAGATATAAATCAATACACATTTTCATTATGTCATCTTTCTTCTTCACTAAGACCATAGAGGAAGAAAAGGGACTCAAGTTGGGTCTAATATTCCCATTTCCAATAATTCATTAACGTCCTTTTTTATTTCCTCCTTATTTCCCCTAGGGTGGAAATAGGGAGAGTGATGATAGACTTATAACCCTCCTCCTACTCATTAACATGCTCCAAGCCTTTGTTTATTGATCTCTGTAGAGGAAGGTTATTGAATGCTTTATTCTAATTTTCTAAGATACTTTATATATCAACATGACATACATTCTTTCCTTTGATGGGTTTTGTACAATTACCAAACATTGAGCTACCCACATGACTTGCCTGTGACAAAAAGTCCTTTCCATTCTCTTAGTCAATATAATCCTTGGCACTTGATTTGTCATTCCTTGTAGTACCACTTATTTTTCGTCTAATTGAAACTTTAGTTCCATGGTCATGAATTTTTGTTTGATTTCTCTTAATGAATGTAGCCATTGGATACCTAGGACCATATTCATGTCTCCTATGTTGGCAATATGGAAGTTTTCCTTCATATTTTATCCTACCAGATTAAGGTTTAAGTGGAATATTTTTCTATTACATTGGATAGTGAAATTGTTAGCCACCATAACATTGAATCCTCCAAAGTCCTTCATCTTGAGGCCTCATTAGCCATTCATCCCTCATCAATAAAGTTATGAGTGATATCAATGTTGATGATAAAATCATATCTTGACTTAATGGGATCCAACAAATACGAAAGTAATTATGCCTCAGAGTACTAGAGAGCATGACAATAGAGCATCCCAAGATGACCTCTTCCTCTTTTGATTGAAATTATTCTTGGGTTCTTCTTTAAACAATGGTTCAAGTTACTCAACTTATAAATCAGCATCATACCTCACCTCAATGTAATATACACTTAACCTTTCCCAACAATATATGTCTAGGTGACCACAACTACTTGTAGTTGAAGTGGTACAACTACTTCCTTCTTAATTCATTCCTCACCTTAATGTCAATTCTTGATCTAGAAAACTCGTGACTTGTACATTTTTGTGAAATGGCTTCTTTGTAATGAAGGTTTTGGTATGAAACTTGTTATTTGGAATGGAAGTATCTAATGCAAAATCTCTTTTGATGGATTTTTATTGGGTAGGTGGTTCAAAATCCCTAATAAATCCCTCAAAAGATTTACTTAACCCTTTGATGAAGAGCATCATCAATCTTCTCTTTGTGATGTTTGACACCATCACTGACATCTTTAGAAAATATGTTACCTAGTTCTCCATGATACCACAATGTGTGGGTTGAGTCAAATATTTGAAATAAACTATAAGATCATTTTGATCGAACCTCTCAATCAAAATTTTGTAGATTTCATGATATGAGGTGATAGATTTGTGTCCTTATATGGTACCACCACTCATGTGTAGTACCCTCAAAATGTAATGTAGGAAATTTTATTGCTTTATTTAAGGTTATCAATGTGAGGGACAAGCATATGTCTAACTTTTGAACCCACACACAAGGTGATCATCTGTTAGATCTAGCATAGGTAAAGAGTGTGAACTTCCATAAAACTTATTGTGCATCCCATTAAAAGACTTGTAGCCTAAGCTCTGGTTTGTAACCATTTTAGGGTTTCTTTGTGTTCATACAATTTGTAAGTGGCATTTCACTTTCAATATCCATAGCAAGATTTATGTATTTTACATGACAATACCTAATATCATAAAATATTGAGTGTTGGGCTTTAAGTTCTAGAGCCTCCATCTCCTTATTCAAAAAGATAGGAAGAACAACCCTTTATGTGTGGCCTAGAGTGGCCTTAGATTATTACCCTTAAAATCACTTTCATCACCCATCAACTATCTACGTGCATTCATATTAATATCCACCCTGTGAAGCAAACATATCATCAAATCAAACTTTACTAAATTGTTACAACCCTTGAGGTTTCAATATGCATTCATTCTCATCTCTCTTTCTACCATACTACTATTTTCCATGAAGGATTATATATGAGACAATTGAGATTTTTTATCTCTCCTTATATTGGATTTGTTTCCTAACCTATGTCAATGATATTTAATTTCTCTATCACTATATTGTATAAAACTAAAACATCCAAAGTTAAATTCTAAACATAGGCTATCAAGATTAGAAACTATAATACCATTATAATATCCTTGGCATAAATAATAATGCAAATCTTATTCTTAACAATCTATGAACACTCATTATTTTCTTAGCAGTGTTATTAGCCCTAGCATTCACTTGAATGTTGGATAACTCAAATTAAAATTATTGTTTATGCATCAATAATATTTCAAAAAATAAATGATAGAAATAACACAATATTCTTATTATAATTTAAACATCAAATAACACGTGTAAATACCAATTCATTTCTTATTATAAAAATGGCTATCTTACATTAACATAATCTTGTAATATCAATAACTACAACAACAATTCATACCAATGACAAAGACAATTCATATCGGTATAATACAAAAATGGTCTATGTCCAGTGAAGCTCAAATATAAACCTTATATGAGATCATCCTTAAAAATCATGAGGGATGAGATCATCCTTAAAAATCATGAGGGATGAGATCATCCTTCAAAATCATGAGGTTTTTTGTCTAAATATTCCCATACTCAAACATAATTTCTCATAATGAATTTTGAAAGGAACTTGATTAAGTGTAGATCATGCCCTAGATAAAAATATTTCTTATGTTATATCCTCCACAAATAGATATATTAGTCATCATGTATACTTTCACTTCAAATTTTAATAGTGATCAAGGGTGGGAAAGATTCCACTTTGAAAGTAATGGTACCAAAATCATATTATTGGGAACAATACAACACATGTTGGGAAGTTAGGAGGGGAACAAAAGAGGAATAAATATCAAGGATTGGGGGTTAGCCACATCACAAGACATGAATTATAGGATAGAACATCAAGGATCAATATAGGATAGAGCATCAAGGATCAGCCAATGGGTATCAAAGAATAGAGAAGTATAAATAATACAATAGTAAGCCAGACAATATATAGAAGGCATGATAGGGTGGAGAAGTCCAAAACTCCAACAAGAATAATAAAAAATTATAGTTGAAAGAAAAGGAATACTTAGGAATGGGAAACACACAAAATATAGAAAAAGGGAATTCACAAGTATAAACCTAATATGTATATACCTATATTGAGTAGAAATGGAATATGATAAAGGGTTAATACGAAAATACCTAAAATTCTTAATAATTATGAAGACTTGATTTAATTGATAAATGCTTTATGGGTACTTTCCCTAACATTTGGTATTAGATCAAATATGGTTCCCTAGTTTGCATGCGGTTGCATGTGTTTGTATGTGAGATGTATGGAATTACATATTGCTTGCATGTCATTACATATGATGTACCCATGGTGATTTGGTTTTAGGTATTCCTCCTTTGTTAATTTCTTAGTCTAGGAAGATTGTGGGAAAGTGTTGGAAGGATTTGGTTATTCAAAAATCCATTTATGAGTAGGATTTTTTAGTGGATCTAGTTTCTTAATTCAAGAAGTGGTATGGAAAGCATGGAAAAAATGGTGGTGAGGCTCACCATGTGTATGAATGTTACATGGTTGTGAATTAGAGCTCCTATTTGGAAATATGTGATTATCCCATAGCATGGTGGTCATGTGTCATTTATCATATGGTCATGTGCAATGAGATAGTGTTCAAGTTGGGTGCTTATGTCTAGCCACCTATTCAAATTGGAAAGAAACAATTGTTGACTACCATAAGGAGTGCTTGTGTTGGGTTTATGGTTTTAGCCCTTGGTTTCATGAAAGTGCCAGATGATTAGCCTCTAGTTGCATGTGGATCGTAGAGTTGGTCTTTTGGTGACTTGGAAGCTCCTAGTCAACCTAGTTCATGCATTTGTATGTACTTAGTCATGGTTGTGTGATTAGTCTTTTGGTGGCTTAGATTTCCTAAACAACTCTCTAATAGTTTATGGATATTTGTACTTCAATTTTTATACTTTTTTAGAGTCATGTTGTTTCGATATGTGTAATACACAACTTTCTTGTTTTAAAATATGTGGGTTTGCATATTAGTGATATTATATTGTTTCATATTAAAATTTGGTGTTTTACAAATTTTTTATTTATAGATGTATAAATGGATTAAAATTTGCATAAATTATTTTGTAGGTTTTGCATGTCAATTCAAATTTATGGTTTTATGGACATATGAAGAGACTATTATTTAAGGTTTTCTAGATAGAGGTAGTTGTAAATTTGTGTGCATGTTTTGTTAATGATTAGAGGAGGCATGATGCTTAGGCTTTTTCCAAGTGGGCACCATAGGATTCTCTCACAAACGTGGAACATAATCTGATGGCACCACAACAAGGCAAGAGGGAGTGCCAAACTAAATAGTGGAAGAGGAAGAAGAGGGACCCTGAGGGGGATTTTCTTCTTCCCTTCTACAAGCCTTGGCAGCATCACTATCAAAATTTAAACACGTCACATGCAAAACAACATAAGGTGATGGAGGGTACCTCACTCTAGGTGTTAAGCACCCTTTCTTATACTTTTGATATGTTTGGTACAAGAGTTCCATCCTAGGCGGAAGAAGACCAACGGATGCAAGCCAAAAGTGATCTAGAGAGTAACTGCCATGAGCAACCGGTGGTCTATAGCCAGTGTTTTGGATCACATGCACGAAACCCTCATGAATTAATTTCAAACACTTGTGCACAACCGAGGGAACTAAATTCATAGCTACTAGTCAGGGGATACCTAGCTTCACTTTGAAGAGTTCAGACACTAGGATTATATCAAACAAAAGGTTTACGAATTTAAGTCTGACAAGGATTGACAAAACAATACTACCAAGAGGAGGTATGAAAAGTCCACTATGCATATGGATGGTGCTTATAGGTGCATCACACCCATCTTTATGCAGAAAGTTAATCAACATGATCTCCTCAATTATAATGTTCACCTGAGACGTTAGGTCAACAAGAACACTTGCTATAGTGTTTTCCTTGATTTGCGTAGTGATATAAAAGGGAGATGGTTCTCTATTAAAGCCCATCGGAAGGTCCTGGGAGGTGAAGGTTATACATGTACTACTACTCATAGGTTGCACAAAGGGGATATGTTGATGCAAAAAAGAGGCCATCACGCACACTAAATGATACTCTCACAAAGCCCCCCAAAGGTTGCAAAAGAAGACAATGATCTGATTAAGGTTTCATAGCACAATACTTTCGAAACCTTCCAACTATGCCTTGTAGGGGTTGTAGGTTAGGTTGTAAGGAAAAGGCCTCACAACACTCACACCTACAACACTCCTAAAATATGAGGAAAGGAGATTTTAGTATCACAAGACAAAACCCAAAATGGTTCACGTCGGGTTCACCAAAAATATAAGAGAGGGGGACCAACCATGTCAAGGCCCCAGGTCACAAAGAACCAAAAGTGGAAAGTTTCTCTAGCTTACCTCGCTCTAAAGGGATGTTTTGAAATAATGGATGAGAATGACGAGGACTATAAAATACTCCAAGCACTTTTTAGACCCGAACTTAGGTTTGAGCTAGGCAAGCTAGTTTTTGGAGTCTTTATTGTATCTTAGACAACTCTCTGTCTAAGGACAACAACATGGTTCTAGGATGGCAGTGCAGCACGCCGGTGTCTCTCGAGTGCGTTGGTGTCCATACGGTCAAAAAATAGTGAACACACTACAAACTACTCAAAAACTAACAACCTAGCTAGTTTAGTTTAACTAGAAAAACATAATAAACAAGTATGAAAAGTAGAGATGGATATGATAAAGTAAATAGATTCAACTAGGCTAAAGTGATGAATATGATCTCACAAAAGCACATGTTCGCTAGCTAGATCCAAATGCACATCCACCTACACACAAGAAAGAGGGGAAAATTGTTGGTGCTGTATAAGGGCTTGCCTCAATCAAACCCCTATTTTGGTGTTCTCACCTCCATGGATAGCCAAATAGCAATGAGGAAATATATGATAAAGAAGTAAAGAAAATAGAGAACACAATAAACACTACAAAACAACAAAGATCTACTCAATCAAATCAAAAAGGAGAGGAGTGAAATGTTACCACCTCCACCAAGAGCTCACTAGCCAATGGAGGAGAAAGAAGGCTTGAACAATCACCACAGCCTCAACTGAGATGAAGGGAGGTCTCACAAAACCTCAAGCCCACACTACAATGGCTTGTTCCACACTTGCTTTGTAGAGTTTGTGGAGTATTGTTGTTGTAATGGAATGTTGTAAATGTTGGAAAATGGATTGAAGTGCTAAGAGAGATTGCAATAGCTTGTGAAGGGATGGAAAAAAGATGAGTTGAATAAAGAATGAATGAATTTGAAGGAGAAGAGGGAAGAATTTTTCATTTTCCAGGGTCAGTTGGTCGAAGAGGGACATTACAAATCGACCCCAATCGAAAGTGTAACACATTTGGCAACTTTAGAAGCAGGAATCTGTTAGGGACGTAAGTGTGTTGCACAGACATCTGCACACCGCACACAAGTCCCCAAGAAATATTCTTCTACCAACACAAAGGAAAAATTCCAAGTGGAAGGAAGGCAGCTTGTTGATGTGGAATTTTTCCTTCGAATTTGGTTTTCTAAGGTGAGGATGTGTAAAAGGGGAATTTGTGTAAGGGGTGTAAATTTTCTCCTATACACATTTATACATGATTACTTATTGGGTTCATGAGTTGTGATTATTTTGTTATGGGTTTGTGGTATATCATAACTAGAGTTGATTTGATGTTTGAGTATGAAGAATCTATATTTGATCTCTGGTTGTCTATATTTTTCATGTTAGTAACACGGTGTTCAATCTATTTATTGTATTGTTCTGTGAGATATGTGGATTTTGTTATTTCTTTTGTTTCAGTTGGAGTATCATTGATGCTTTTGTCAATTTTGAGATGTTGCATGTGTGTAGATCTTATCTGCTATCTATTATGGATTATTTTGGGTTGACCTTTCTTGTTCACCTTGGTGCATTGGTATTTTCATTATAGTGAGGTATAGGGATAGTGTTTGGATTACTTGAGATATTTGTATTTTGGAATTTGAAGTTGTTGATTATGGTGCCATGAGAGGCTCTAAACAACATTTTAGTAAGAGATTTGTGTGATTACATAGTCAACTATATCTTATTAATTAGATATTGCCGTTCTACTTTGTCCTTTGAAACTATTAGTCTTGAGATGAGCGATTATGCATGAGCCATTGGTGATCATCATTTAGGAGATGGTTATTATGATGACATGTGTAGCTCAATATCATAGTTTACTGGGATATTTGTTAGTGATGTGGATTCATTATTTGGTGATTATTGACATTTCATGACCTCTTAGATGACCCATCAGTAAAAATCAATTTGATAAATCTTATATGGGCCATATTGCAAGAACTATTCCTTAAGAAACCCAAAAATGGCTAAGTGTTAGTTTTTTTGAGCTTTCGGGTTATCAGTTGTTTTCATACTCACATGCCATCTCTATCACTCTTAGGT